>SJYW01053382.1:25776-66398 GCA_006410735.1 Raphicerus campestris | reverse complement strand
CATAGTCAATAAAGCAGAAATAGATGTTTTTCTGGAACTCTTTTGCTTTTTCCATGATCCAGTGGATGTTGGCAATTTGATCTCTGGTTCCTCTGCCTTTTCTAAAACCAGCTTAAACATCTGGAAGTTCACAGTTCACGTATTGCTGAAGCCTGGCTTGGAGAATTTTGAGCATTACTTTACTAGCGTGTGAGATGAGTGCAATTGTGCAGTAGTTTGAGCATTCTTTGGCATTGCCTTTCTTTGGGATTGGAATGAAAACTGACCTTTTCCAGTCCTGTGGCCACTGCTGAGTTTTCCAAATTTGCTGGCATATTGAGTGCAGCACTTTCACAGCATCATCTTTCATGATTTGAAACAGCTCAACTGGAATTCCATCACCTCCACTAGCTTTGTTCATAGTGATGCTTTCTAAAGCCCACTTGACTTCACATTCCAGGATGTCTGGCTCTAGATTAGAGATCACACCATCATGATCATCTGGGTCGTGAAGATCTTTTTTGTACAGTTCTTCTGTGTATTCTTGCCACCTCTTCTTAATATCTTCTGCTTCTGTTAGGTCCCTACCATTTCTGTCCTTTATCGAGCCCATCTTTGCATGAAATGTTCCCTTGGTATCTCAACTTAGCAACCGTCATAAAAGCCATAAGTCAGCTGGTGACAATTTCACTTGCTATGGGAGCTTCTTTTCTATGTATAGACAAAGACTAAGTTGAGGGAGGAAAAAAGGAAGAAAGAATTCTCTTTCCAAAGGTAACAGCAACAAATATGTGCGAAAAGAAGCAAAACAGAAGCAGGCCTATGCAGGAAGAACTAAGTCACCAGCAAGAGACAGAAAACAAACGAATAAAATGCCAGGCAGCTGTCATCACTGGATGGAAGCTCAATAATGGAGCGGTGTCAGTTCTCATCAAACATATAAATTAAATGTGGATGTGCTGGTGTCCCAGAAAGGGAGGCATTTAATCTTCATTTTTAACATGGACATTTGTTACTTCTGGTCAAGAGTCAGAGACACTCTTTCCTTTAATAATTCAGGCAGATGTACAATGCTTGTGTGATAGGCCACAAACAGGTTGTTTTAATTAGCATAATGTTCAAGTTAACTCATGTACAAGCCAGAATGTCTTCACCGTACCTCAGTATGTGACCGTTTCTTTTATCAGGGTACATCAGTGTTCAGCGCCACTCATGGGCAGTAGACCACCTGCCCTGTATTCTGACCCCAGCCCCCTGTGTGGGGAGCCCTCAGTGTGTGTTCATTTCAATATTTTGTCAATAAGCAAAATTTCCTATGCGATCTCTTATTATTTGCCCGCCTATGATTTAAACTGATCTGCTTTTCTCTTTCTCTCTTTTTTTCCTTTTTACTGAAAGCTAACAGAAATGCACAGCTGATGGAGTCTCACACGGCGCACACACTGTCACCAGCACCCCAGGGGCACCTTTGAGGCCCATTTCATTACCAACCCCTCTGCCTGGGCAATGGCCATCCTGATTTCAAACACTCAGATCCATTTCACCTGTTCATAGCACTGTGTCAAAGAAAAAATACGTCTTGGTCTCTCTGTGTCTGATTCTTTTCATCTCTTACTAACTGTTGAAATGCATCACTATTCTTATGGGTAACTGCACATCCTTGCTTTGTAAATATACCTCAAAGGATTATCCACTCTGCTACTGATGGCCCATGAGCCTCTCCCAGCTTGGGACTGTTAACCACAGCGTTGCTATGTACATCCCAGTTTATGTTTTCTGGTGATGTATGATCTCTTGGGATAGACCTTGGCATCCCTGAGTCACAGACTGTGCAAAGTATCAGCTTTAGCAGAATCAGTCAAACCAGATCGGTGAAACGACTGCATCAATCCACACTCCCCGAGCAGTGCTCGCTGCTCTTGAAGTTTTCTGTCTTAGTAACTTAGTCATCCTGACAGATATGGCTGGTGTCGAACCTTGAGTCGGTGCATTTCATTTTCTATCCTTTGGGCAGAGGTCCATGTGCAGTGTCATCACTGGCCAACATATGACTCACCTCTTATTTTTTATTTCTCCCATGTTTATGCCCCCTTTTAACTCCACAACCCTCCTCAATCACCAGGAACTCACTCTGTGGGTCTTATTGTGCATATATTTGTTTGCACGTGTTTGGGGACATGTGTGGGGTTTTCTCATGTGTGTATATTCAATGATATAAATGATAATACTGTTTACCCATCTCATAATTCACTCTGTATTTTATTGTCTTCACTCAATGTGATGTTTTTAATAGCCATCCATGCTGCTTGTACTCAGGTCACTGCTGAAAACGTGTTGGAAACTGACCGCCTGGTTCTCAGAGGGTCAAGGCCGGGGTCCTGTATGTGATGCTGATTCCAAAGCAAGGGGCCCTGCGGCAACGTCCCCAGGCACCGCAACTACATCCTCTTTCTGCTCTTCAGTCTTCCAAGATCTGCAGAATCAAGGCATCCTGCCGTGTGGAGTGTGATTTACCTATTTGAGCCTCTAGTCTGAGGCCTCCAGTTGCTGCTTGTCCCATTCTGGTGCCATCCACCATGTTGCCCCTCCACACTGTCCGGGCAGCCTTCCAAGCCCAGCTGGGCTCTTGCGGTTTGTATCCAGTGACTGTGGTGGTTAATGTCTCCAGAGGGGCCTGTGAGCCTCTTGGTCTCCTCTTCTGTAAGACACCCGTTCATGTTTTTATCACATTCCCCATGTCCTTTCTTGTCACTTGCAGGAGCTTTACGGACAACGTGGGAAGGAATCTCGTGTTGGATTCAACCACTGCAAATGCCTTCTCTATTAATCACTTGCTCACTGGTTCTGTCACAGAAATATTCATTTTTTATGTAAACCAGTCATGTGTGTTTGTGCTCAGATATGCCTGACTCTGCGACCCCATGGACTGTAGCCTGCCAGGCTCCTCTCTCCATGGCATTTTCCAGGCAGTAATGCTGCAGTGGGTTACCATTTCCTTCTCCAGGGGATCTTCCCAAACCAGTTACTGAACCTGCGCTTGTGTCTCTTACATTGACAGATGGATTCTTTACCACTGCACCATCAGGGAAGTCCAAACTCGTCATATGAGCTCTATTTATCATCTGTGTTTCGGGGGTTGAGGTTTCCCTGGCAGCTCAGACAGTAAAGAATCTGCCTGCAATGCAGGAAACCCAAGGGCTCTGCAGTGATCAAGGTTGCCACACCTGGGAACCTTTGCAGCCAACAGCCTGGTCAACAGCCCCTGGAGACTGGAAACTAACTGTGGCTAACCCAAGACACCACGCTCTACTGAGACCCCAGAGAGACGGCTGCCATAGGGAAGCCTCCAGAGACTTAGTGACTCACCACCTACCAGGCTGGTCCTCCATCACTGGCTGTGCTCCGCTGCTTGCTCCCTCAGCCAACAACAGTGACAGCAGTAACAGTAACTGCAAAGGGCTTGCTCTTTCCCATGAACGTTCACTGTTGTGCTCTCCTCCCCCTCAGTGCCTGCTGCAGCTCTGAGGGGGAGGAGCCTGTGGCAAGTGGGAGATGGGTGAGAGTGGGAAGTTCATCTCCACAAGGATGAAGAGGCTGGAGGAACAGTGAGGCCAGAGCTGGCAGACAGAGGCATCAAGCTGGTCCAGGAGGGGCCATCATGCAGAAGGCGACAGGCTTTTATGCAACACCAGCAGAATTCACACCACTGAGTGAAGATCTATGTTCAGATTTCCAGATACTGAAAGAAAGGGAGAGTGTGCAATGATTCCTGAGAAGGCCACAGTTCCCTTTTCTGCTCATGTTTCCTGCCAGCTCTTTCCTCTTTAAGATCAATGGTCCATACACAGGTGCCTTCACATCTTTTTAAGGGCCTGCAGAAAGGAGAAGAGAATGCACCATTCTGGGAGGTCTCACTGGCTTTCCTAGGTCATCCCCAAAAGGTCTCAGACTCCCTAGTCTCTCCCACCTGCAGTCTCAGGACGTGGCTTTGCTGGACATGGGGAGTGGCCCTAGCCAGGAGAGCAGCCCCGGGGAGGGAACGAGCCCTGCTCCCTGCGAGGAGGATGAACAATCTTTCCACTTACTCCATTTATTTTGCCATTTCAGGTGGAAGGACTCACACCGTCACTGTTGCTCTGAAGCTCGAGTTTAAATGGACTGAGCAAGTTGCATGAGATTACACCTGGCGGGAAGTGCAGGGCATGGAGTGTGGATTCTATCATAAAGTTGGGGCCGGGAGCTGCAGCAGGCACTGAGGGGGAGGAGAGCACAACAGTGAACGTTCATGGGAAAGAGCAAGCCCTTTGCAGTTACTGTTACTGCTGTCACTGTTGTTGGCTGAGGGAGCAAGCAGCGGAGGACAGCCAGTGATGGAGGACCAGCCTGGTAGGTGGTGAGTCACTAAGTCTCTGGAGGCTTCCCCATGGCAGCCGTCTCTCTGGGGTCTCAGTAGAGCGTGGTGTCTTGGGTTAGCCACAGTTAGTTTCCAGTCTCCAGAGAGCCACTGTTGCTCCCGGTGGTATCCACGCACGTGCCATATTACCTGCCAGCCACAATATCCACCTGCCTGGCCCCAAGAAGAGGCCCTCCAGTTCCATGTCCTATACCCCAGAGCCCACCTAAGGTGGCAGTACAGGAGAGCTGATGGTTCTGAATGGAAAGAGGTCGCTGTGAGGCTGGCTGGACCTTCTCCTCTCTTCCCATTGTTTCTGGGTCGTCTGTGCTTGTTGGAAAACTCAGAGCATAGTAGCTGAAGCAGATGTCTCTGCTCAGTGTAGAGTGTGTTCAGGAGGTTGAGTGCTATTATGAGCTGACTTGCATCTCCCCAAAATCATAATATCCAATTACCCTCAGTACTGCAGAACATGACTGTATTTGGAGATAGCACCTTCACAGAGGTGATTATGTTACAATGATGAAGTTAGAGTGCTCCTAATCCAAAATGACTGATATCCCTATAAGAGGAGATTGGGACACAGACGCCCAGAGGGAAGACCACCGAGGACACAGGGGAAGGCGGCCGTCTACAAGCCAAGGAGAGAGGCCTCGGGAGAAACAACCCTGCCCACACCTTGATCTTGGACTTCCAGCCTCCGAAACTGCGAGGGATAAATGTTTGTTGTTTAAGCCAGTCGGTGTGTGCCACTTTGTTTTGCAGCCCGAGCTGACTGGTACAGGTACCGAGAGGTTGAATGTGGAGACAGGAAGCTCTGTGAGTATGGAGTGAATGAACCTCCTGGGAATAGAGGGCCTGTCTCCTTGCCTTCTAACCTAGGTCCTGGGAAGCCTTGGCAGGGACAAAGAGGCACTATCATTTTTCAATTGAACAAGTCCTCAAATGACCTTTGCTCTCACTGAAGCGAGGGAGGGCAAATAACCGAAGGCCAGTTCCTGAAATGTGGAAAAGAGAACTTGGGCGCTGGAGTTTATTATAAAACGAGAGGGAGAACTGACCTCTCCTATAAATTTTCTTCCCCTGGCTCAAAGGTTCTTGAGTGGAGAGGGACACCATTGAGTTCCTTGTTCACTGGTTTTCACCTTACTTGCTTTGGGTGGATGAGGCTTCAAAATGCATCTATAATCACACAACAAATTGGGGTCTGTTTCGGAATAAGGTGGACATGCTGGGGCTGGGTTTCCCCCCTCATTTCAGGTTATTGGTCAGAGTCTCCCCGCCTACACACAGGGAAGGAAGAAAAGCATTTCTAACTCACTGTTTCTACAAATTGGGATGAACAAACATGGTTTGTTTATGTATATATTTGTCTGTATAATCAGGTTTAAGAACATTCTCACAGTGTAAGTGCTCCAGAAATCCTGATCCAAGTGGCTGCAGAGCCAGGAACCTGCCCACAGAGGCTCTTGAAGGGAGCTCTGTCTGACATCCCCCTGGAAGGGAGCCACCTAAGCCTGTGGTTCCTTGGGTCTCCTTTGAAGCTGGGAGAGGGAGGAGGAAGAGGAGCCTTATCAGCTGAGATGTACAAAAATGCAACCTATAAAGATATTCACTGCAATTAAAAATGTTGCCTCTCGGGACTTCCCTGGTGGTCCAGTGGCTAAGGATCCACACTCCCAATCCAGGGCATCCAGGTTCTATCCTCGCCAGGGAACTAGATCCCACATGCCGCAACTAAGAGTTCACAAAATATCCTGCCTGCTGCAACTAAGACCCAGCACAGTCAAATAAATAAATATATTTTTTAATGTGACCTCCCTTCTCCTGCAATCTCAAAGCCTCACATACTTTTTGCCACAAAATCTGTTTCATGAACCCAGAAAATCCCCAGCCTATCCTCCTTGTCCTGTCAACGTGGGACTTTATTTCAACCAATTGGTTATGTTAATTCTTCCAGNGGTCATGGTGGGAGGTGGAGAGAGAGAGGGTAAGATGTATGGAGAGAGTAACATGGAAATTTATAATTTCATATGAAAAATAGATAGACAATAGGAATTTGCTGTATGACTCAGGGAACTCAAACAGGAGCTCTGTGACAGGCTTGGAAGGGTGGGATGGGGAGGGAGATGGGAGGGAATTTCAGGAGGGCGAGGACATGGGTGTACCTATGGCTGATTCTTGTTGATGTACGACAGAAAACCACAAAATTATGTAAGGCAATTATCCTTCAATTTAAAAAGTAAAGTGGCAAAAGAAAAAATATACAAGATGCTAGCTAGTTGCTTCTGAGGAGATTGTGTGTGCTCAGTACTCAGTCATGTTCGACCCCTTTGTGACCCTGTGGACTGTAGCCTGTCTGGCTCTTCTGTCCATGGGATTCTCCAGGTAAGAATACTGGAGTGGGTTGCCATTTCCTCCTCCAGAGGATCTTCCCCACTCAGGGACTGAACCCACATCTCTTGTGTCTCCTATATTGTCAGGCTGATTCTTTACCACTAGGCCAGCTAGAAAGCCCAATCTCTTAATCTCTGAGGAGATTAACTCCTCTAATTAGACTGGAAACATGTTTCCTGAATTTTGCCCTGAAAATACAGTACACAGATTTTTTTTTAAAAGATAAACAATTTCAAGATTTGAAAAAAGAAAAAAGAAACCCTTTAAGTATGGGGGATTTACTGATGATATACTAACACAAATCGTATTTACATGTTTGTATTTGCAAAATGATACTTAAGTGGAATGTGCAGAATAGGTCATGTACTTGAACATCATACTCAGCTTGACTTCTGTCTAAAGTATCTCTAAGCAATAAACAGATATATACCAAAAAAAAAAAAAAGAGAGAGAGAGAGAGAGAGAGAAAGAGAGGATGTCTAATTTAGATCAGGACATTTTCATTTCTGTCTATTGGGATGACATCTAAATCTATCAGAATGACTGGATTTCTACTAATGTTCAAACAGAACTTGGAGCAGAGCAAGAAATGGTATTCTGTGTAGAACCAGAGAGAATTTTATGTAACTAAGAGCCATACCAGAATCAATCCAGGGCCTTTTATGTAACTTTCAAAATACTATCTTGACCTATAGCATGATCATCTTTTTGATAAGTATTATTACTGGGATTTTATGATCATTATCTAGCTTTACTTTGTAGTAACGATGAGTCCTTCATTCACTCAAATTTACATTTATTAAGCCTATCAATTTGTCTCTCAGTATAAAATACAGGAGGAGAGAGGGTGTTATTTTTATTCAACAGCGCCAGCCTCTGAGTTAGATGCTTTACCACACATATTTAAGTAATATACTGTGAAAACCAAGAAGAAACCAACCTGAAATTTTTGTTAACTTTGAGCATTGGTTATAACATTAGTTTTCAGTGACAGGACATAGACTCTCCCAAGATCTTCTATAAGATGAATTCCAGTTTTGATATAGGACTATAGCCTTGGCCAGGGATTGCAAATCTACAAAAATGCTTCATTTGAACCTGCACAGAATTACAATAACCATGAAAGTTTAAAAGAATTACAGTTCTCTGGCTGTTCTTGAAAAATGTTACTCCTGTCACTACTGGGTCCTCATTCAATATGGTCACAAGGGCTGGAGCTGAGGTTTTGAAACCTATGTGCCCTCAGCAATGTGTGAGTCTACAGTCCTTGGACTGTATGAAATTTCAAGACTGTCAGATCAAAGTTTATGGTGTTAGTACTGGTGGTACTGCTTGTCCCTACTTCGGTACTGACCAAGGTCTGGCTAGCTTCAGGGAACTGAAGTCACATTCTAGTGATTTGAAAAACAGGGCTTATACTGGGAATAATACTAATAGAGAAGACTTTTAACACATGTGATGGACACAGCTTTGTCATGGTGATGTCTAGCAATTCACTTTTTTTGACTCTGTCTTCTTGAAACTAGTCTTCTGTTTTTATTTGCTTATTTGCAAAATGTTTTGACAGTATTTATGAGGCAAAAGCCCTGATAGGCATCAATCCTATTGAAAAGGTAGGGCAGAAACTCAATGGAAAACACATTCTTTTAACAGGATACCAATGAGGATTACATTAAGTGAATGATTAGTTAATGTTAGAAAAACTATTACGTAGTACAGCACTAAAACCACTGGACAACATTCCCCTGAATTCTGTATCTTTGTAAATCACTAAAAATATGCCTCAATGAGAAAACTAGAAACTCCAATGCAGAATCATGTGGATAACAGTGTGCTGATACCTGGGATCTTGTTTTGTTACAACTATTAGCATTACTCCTTATGTAATATTTTATTACATTAATTAATATCTGCATTTTAGCACTTATCACAGTATTTTGTAGTTTGCTTCCATGTTTCTTTCCTAAAAGTCTTGAAGACGTGAATCAAGTCCAACTTCCTTTAAATCCTCAGCTCTTAACAGAGTACTTGGTATTTAGGTGTTCAGTAAATATTTGTTGACTGAATGAATATATCAATTCATTAATCATACAACAGGCAACTTTTGAAGTAATTAACTATTACTACTCAAATGTCCACATTTTAAAACTTGTGTCCTAAAACAATCTAAATAATCAGTCTCTTCCTTAGTTTCAAGCCCACGCTCGGGCATGTTTGTGTGTATCTCTGTATGCGTGCACATGTGTTTTCCCTACCATCTCCTTTCACTTGGCATCCTCTAAAGATGTTTATGCAGCTGACGTCAACCCACAGAAGACTTGACAAAATGCCCAGCCTGGACCATGAAGCTTACAGTAGTTACAGTTCACTGCAGTAAGTATGAAGGGACGATTCTCAGCCAAGAACACCAGGATTTCAGTGTGGTTTCTTGAGTCTTAAAGTGGGAGACTTCAGTTGATGGCAGTAACAATCTGCTTGTCCAAGGTAAGGTCCTGCCAGGGGCAGGAAACACTTGAACCTAATCAAACCTGTAGTGCTCTCCAACCAGGTCACTCTTAAACTCCAGCACAATTTCCTTAACTGGCCTGTGGAAATAAAAAGCTGCTTCTCACAAGCTAGGTTCCCTGGATCTCCCATTGAGAGGGCTGACACTATTACCCACTGTGCCATCAGGACATCCCTGCTACATCATCTACCTGTTACATAATAGTGACTGGGTGTGAAATATGCTAGCTGCATTTGTAACACTGACCTGACTGTGGGCCCTCTGTGGGCACACCCCTATCATCAGAGTGGTTTGTTCACTTAGTGTACATCAGAATGACCCGAGGAGCTTGCTAAACATACATTCTTGGACTCTTACCCCTAGATATTCTAATTTAATAAGTCCAAGATGGTGCCAGTTCACCTTCCAATTTTAGCAAGCACCTCAAGTGATTCTGATCAAAGTAGCCCACAGGTAATGCTTTGAGAAACTTTTCATTAGAGACTAAATTATACTTTATTATTTACCTTCTCTTTGGCAGCTATCCACTAGCAATCTTTCACTCCCCTTTCCCTGATCTCCATAAGTTCTTTAGAAAACTTATTTGGTTATAACAGTTTTCTCTATAATTTAGGCACAGACATAGAGCTATTACCCTTCTGTTTTTAAATAAGTCTCCTGTATGCTTTCCTCTAGACCAGCAGTTTTTGTGCCATGCTCCACGGATATTCAGGATGTATGGAGACCTTCTAAGGGATTTTAAATTTTTCATATGTAAAGACATGTTTTCCTTTGGTGTGTTTCTTTATTTGAGACACACAAAATATGTACAATTTCCACAACCTAAAACAGAAAAGGAAAAACAACCAATAAAATGGTTCACAACTTCATAATACAATACATATTTACGAATGTTTGCTTAATTTCAAATAAATACTTAAAAACTTGTGTTTCCCTCTACAAAACTTCCAGGAAAATTCACAGTTGACAAAAAGAGTTAAGTCAGATAAGAATATATCCTAGGTTCACTGCACAACAGACAGGCTTCCCATAAGTCTCTGATTGCTTTGCAGCTGTATGCTCTCCAATCAAATACAGGCGCTAATCTTTATAGCATCAGGGGTTCAGCCTTCATCTGTAATATTTGAAGCATAAGAATTAAAGGCAGAGTAGAGTTTCCAAGACCTACATTTTGATTAAACCAAATTCTTCTACGCTCCTATGCTTCCTGTTTTCAAATACTTTTCATTCTTTTGTGAGGATTTGGTCCATTAAGATGTCTGAAATGTTCATCCTTTGGGCGTGCTTAACAAAAAGCCCGGCATGGTTGGTCTGCTAGAGTCCATCCCCTGTGAATGAAGCTGAATGCACTTGAATAAGCAATGATGTATGAATACCCTTAAGAAGAAAGGCACTGGTGATGGAGCTTCAGCTCCATTCTAAGTACTGAACCCTTCAAGATGCAATGGTGCAGTCTCTGCCAAGTCAAATGGCCACACAAAGGTAAACCATCAGCTCTATTTACATAGCCAGAGGAGAATGGAGGAGAATGAATGCACGCTCACGATGAGGTTTTAGTGTATCTTTCAGAACAAGTCAAGCTAGCTCAGCAAATATTTATTGAGCACCTTCCATGTACAAGAGTATCAGTGAAAATATTCATATTACTGTAGGCCCCAGACACCTTTTCCATTCACTGAGGCACAACCGAAACTCCAGGCTTGTCTCCAGAGAACCTGATGGAAAATTGTCTGGTTCAGTGTGAGATGTTCCTACTGGACCCTCCCCAACCCCACACCATGAGAGCGTGATTGAAACAACTAGCCAAGGGATCATATTAAGTGGGAATTCTCTGTGAGGAGTCCAAAACATCAAATGGTGGTGTTTTTTAAACTGCTGGTTATAAATCAATTAATGCCACAACCCAACACATTTTTAAAAAACAGAATAGAACAGAGAAAAGGAGAAAGTGTCAGCATGTTACAAATAGTAAAGCTAAGCACTGCTTCATGAAATATGACTTGGTTGTGTGGGAAGAGAGAGGGGATGAGTATGCCTGTGTGTGTGTGTGTGTGTGTGTGTGTGTGTGTCTGTGTCTGTGTCTGTGTCTGTGTCTGTGTCTCTGTGTCTCTGTGTCTCCTGGGTTATTATATGAATATATTCAGATGGTGAGTAAAGGTCCAGAAAATTTGAAAGCCATTGAACAAATGACTCGCTAAAATCTTTTCCAACACCAAGATTCCACAGTTCTCAAATTTTCTAACTTCTACATGATTTTTAAATTACCTTGTATCAGTTATACTTGTAAACAGTTTTAAAACTCAAATAATTCTACAATTTAAAAAACAATCAAAATTCTAAATGTTACCTCTTCCCTCCCCAATTTCCATGCCCTAAGGAAAGTAGTAAAAGTTTACATTATTTTAGAGGTGAGACTGTAAATTCTGTTTATAGCTGTTATTCATAGTTAGCTCCATATTTCAAAATATGGATAGTATGCTTATACTCCTTCTTGACTTGTTGAATCTTAGAAATTATCTATTTTTTTCTATGAAAGATGAATACTGAGCTCTCTTACATCACTCACACACACACACACACACACACACCCTACTCCAACAGCTAATCCCACTTATATTAAAATTATCTAAATCACTTATCACTAGGATTAAATGACTCTATGACTTATTTCCAGCTGAACAAGTAGTATAACATGATTATATATTTTTGCTTCTTTTCTGTCATCCTGGAGCTATATATAGCTTCTTTTTTATTTCTTTAGCTTCCACATATACCTCTTATTCATATATAGACTTTCATCAGAGCTATAAATACTCTCTCAAGACTGTTAAACGCATCTGGCAAAACATCAGTTTCATTACTTCTTAGACACCTCCCTCTTGACCTCCTCAGCCTTCTTGTGCCAAATTGAATTAGTGTTTCTCTTGACCTGATTCTCTGCTATCATGCTGGGTTCTCTCTCTTCCACCATTGGGAATTCCCTTTGTCTTTTTCCTAGGATGGATCTTCTCAGATATCTGGATCTTATGTCACTCATCTTCTTTCTTGGTTTACTCCTTTGTTTAGTGGAATACCTCCTCCAGTAGTTTCTTTAAAAAGAAGGTGGATGTGAGTTAAATCTTTGGAGAGCTTTGTACCTAACTCACAACTGATTAAAAGTTTGAAAGGAAATGGAATTCTGTGTTGGCTATTACTTTCCCTCAGCATTTTAAGAAGACTGTTCTAGTTTCCAATTTTTCTGTTGAGAAATCTAATGCCATTCTGATTCCTGAACCTTGTTCTTTATTTCTGTAACTGTTAGCATCTTCATTTTGTTCTCAAGAGGCATGAAAATTAATGATTACAATAGTTTGTGGGTTTTTTCCCCATGCATCATGCTGGGTACTTAATGTGGAAACTCAAACCTTTCCATTCTGGGAATTTTTCATATTATTTCTTAATTTTCTCCCTTCTACTTTCCTATCTTTCTATTTCTAGAACTTACTCCTTTGGCTATTTTTCTTACTATTTTCTTCTTTCTTCCTAACTCTGTTTCTTTCCTGCCTACTGAAATATTTCCTACCTTTATCTTCTATCCTTCTATTACATTTTTCATTTTTGCTATCATTTCTGAATGTTTTTCATGTATGCATTATCTTCTCTTACCTTTCAAATTTTCATTGTAATCTTCTAGTGTTTTCTGCTTCCTGCCTTGACTATGTAGCCTCCAAGTTCCTTTTTTTTTTTTTAAATTTTCCTTCAGTTCTGTATACTGTTTTTCTTATTGCTGTGTAGTTGCTAGGTCATGTCACACTCTTTCAACCCCATGGGTTGCAGAATGCCAGGCTTCCCTGTCCTTCACTATCTCCTGGAGTTTGCTCAAATTCATGTTCATTGAGTCACTGATGCTATATAACCATCTCATCCTCTGCCACATGCTTCTCCTTTTGCTTTCAATCTTCCCATCATCAGCACCTTTTCCAGTGAGTTGGCTCTTTTCATAAGGTGGCCAAAGTATTAGAGCTTCAGCATCAGTCCTTCCAGTGATTTCCTTTAGGACTGAATGGTTTGATCTCCTTGCTGTCCAAGGGACTTTCAAAAGACTTCTCCAGCACCATAATTTGAAAGCATCAATTCTTTGGTGCTCAGTTTTCTTTATGATCCAACTCTCACATCCAAACATGATTACTGGAAAACCATAGCTTTAATTATATGGACCTTCTTTGGCAAAGTTATGTCTCTTTTTTTTTTAATATGTTGTCTAGGTTGGCCATGCTTTCCTTCCAAGGAGCAAGCATTTTTTAATATCATGGCTGCAATTACCATTTGCAGTGATTTTGGAGCCCAAGAAAATAAAATATGCCACCATTTCCACTTTTTCCCCATCTATTTGCCATGTAATCATAGGTCTGGATGCCATGATCTTAGTTTTCTGAATGTTGAGTTTTGAGCCAGCTTTTTTATTCTCCTCTTTCATCCTCATCAAGAGACTCTTTAGGCCCTCTTCACTTTCTGCCATTAGGGTGATATCATCTGTATATCTGAGACTGTAGATATTTCTCTGGGAAATCTTGATTCCAGCTTGTGAGTCAACCAGCCCAGAATTTCATATGATGTACTCTGTACATAAGTTAAATAAGCAGGGTGACAATATATAGTCTTGACATACTTCTTTCCCCATTTCGAACCACTGTTCCATGTGTGGTTCTAACTGTTGTTTCTTGACTGGCATATAGGTTTCTCAGGAGCCAGGAAAGATGGTCTGGTATTCCCATCTCTTTAAGTTCTTTAAGAATTTTCTACAGTTTGTTGTAATCCATGCAATCAAAGGCTTTAACATAGTCAATGAACCAAAAGTAGGTGTTTTTCTGGAATTCCCTTGCTTTCTCTGTGATCCAACAAATGTTGGCAATTTGATCTCAGTTCCTCTGCCTCTTTGAAATCCAGCGTGTACATCTGGAAGTTCTGAGTTCATATACTGCTGGAGCCTAGCTTAAAGGATTTTAAGCATAACCTGCCAGCATGTGAAATGAGTGCAATTGTATGGTAGTTTGAACATTTTTGGCATTGCCCTTCTTTGGGCTTGGAATGAAAACTGACCTTTTCCAGTCCTGTGGCCACTGCTAACTTTTCCAAATTTGCTGGCATATTGAGTGCAGCACTTTAATAGCATTGTCTTTTAGGATCTGAAATAGCTCAACTGGAATTCCATCATCTCCACTAGCTTTGTTTGTGGTAATGCTTCTTAAGGCCTGGTTGACTTCATACTTCAGGATGACTTGCTCTAGGTGAGTGACCACATCATCATGGTTCTTTGGATCATTAAGACCTTTCTTTGGATTGTTCTCTGTATTCTTGTCTGGAGAAGGCAATGGCAACCCACTCCAGTACTCTTGCCTGGAAAATCCCATGAACGGAGGAGCCCGGTAGGCTGAAGTCCATGGGGTCGCGAAGAGTCAGACACGACTGAGCGACCTCACTTTCACTTTTCACTTTCATGCATTGGAGGAGGAAATGGCAACCCACTCCAGTGTTCTTGCCTGGAGAATCCCAGGGACGGGGGAGCCTGGTGGGCTGCCATCTATGGGGTTGCACAGAGTCAGACACCACTGAAGCAACTTAGCAGCAGCAGCAGCACGTATTCTTGCCACCTCTTCTTAATTTCTTCTGCGTCTGTTAGGTCCTTACTGTTTTTGTCCTTTATCGTGCCCATCCTTGCATGAAATGTTCCCTTGGTATCTCCAATTTTCTTGAAGAGATCTCTAATCTTTCCCATTCTACTGTTTTCCTCTACTTCTTTACATTGTTCATTTAAGAATGTCTTCTTATCTCTCTTTGCTATTCTCTGGAACTCTGTATTAGTTAGATATATCTTTCCCTTTCTCCCTTGCTTTTCACTATTTTTTTTCCTCAGCTATGTGTAAAACCTCCTCAGACAACCACTTAGCCTTCTTGTACTTCTTTTTCTTTGGGATGGTTTTGGTCGCTGGCTCCTATACAATGTTACAAATCTGTGTCAATAGTTCTTCAGGCACTTTGTCTACCTGATCTAATCCCTTGAATCTATTCGTCACTTCCACTATATAATTGTAAGTAATTTGTTTAAGGTCATACCAGAATGGTCTAGTGGTTTTGCCTACTTTTTTCAATTTAAGCCAGAATTTTGAAATAAGGAACTCATGATCTGAGCCACAGTCAGCTTCAGGTCTTGTTTTTGTTGACTGTATAGAGCTTCTCCATCTTTGGCTGCAAAGAATATAATCAATCTGATTTCAGTAGTGCTCATTTGGCAATGTTCATACTCTATCTCATGTTAAATGGGTTTTACCCTCAATTTTCTGGTGACCCTTGATCTTTTATCATATTTAAAGATGGAGCACTGAAACCTGGGTAATGGGTGGTAAGGATTTTATCTTCACTGATTGGACAGGGATACAGCCATTTTTGGGGAATTCTAACCATCAGGATCTGTTGGTTTTTCTCTTGGGCTGACCATCCCCCAGAGAAGAATTCTGCCGACTCCTGCCTAGGGTGTGTAAGCCTTGCTATCAACATTTTTAGAGCTGTGTAGGCTATAGGAAGGAATCATTTTATCCATCTAATACATAGATTTACCTTGTTTGCAGGGCAGCCCTCTACCCACAGGAGTGTCTGCTGTCCCTGATGGCAGGGTCCATCTGATTCAAAGACTTCACTTCCATCTCTGGGAGGGTAGTTGCTGCTTGGTATGGAGTATGGGTTGAGAAGATCAAATGGAAACCTGAAAAATCCCATGGGCAGAGGAGCCTGTTGGGCTACAGTCCATGGGGTTGCAAAGAGTTGGATGCAACTGAGCAACTGAACACACACACTGAGTATGATAAGAGGACCTGACTAATTCTCATTTGGAGTTTCCATCCAATTCACATTCAGACTCAATTTCTGGGTGTTTCAGAGGTTCACAAGCAAGAGTTTACCTACTCCTAAGCACCCTTCTTGGAGAAGGAAATGGCAACCCACTCCAGTACTCTTGCTTGGAGAATCCCATGGATGGAGCAGCCTGGTGGGCTATAGTCCATGGGGTCGCAAAGAGTCGGACACAACTGAGTGACTTCAAGAGAGAAGAAGCACTCTTCTAGAGAAGGAAATGGCAACCCACTCCAGTATTCTTGCCTAGAGAATCCTGTGGATGGAGGAGCCTGATGGGCTGCTGTACATAGGGTCGCACAGAGTCGGACACAACTGAAGCAACTTAGCACGCATGCATGCATTGGAGAAGGAAATGGCAACCCACTCTAGTATTCTTGCCTGGAGAATCCCAGGGATGGAAGAACCTGGTGGGCTGCCATCTATGGGGTCTCACAGAGTTGGATACGACTGAAGCGACTTAGCAGCAGCAGCGAGCACTCTTTACTGTGAAATTAGCTTTATGTGGTTTCACTATTTGCATTTTCCCTCCCACAATGTTGTTGCCATCACTTTCTTTTCCATTCTTCTTGTCTTTGGGGGATATGTGCCTTTAAATTTTTACTTTGGTAAAGTTACCTGATGTTAATAGATACCATGATTTTTAAGCTTTTAAAATACTATATTTAAAGTCATATTTTATGATGATTTTCACAAGTGAATTTTCAATCCTGCATTCCAATACTATGCAATAAATTTAGGGTGGATAGCAGCTTAAATTGGTATGATGTTTTATACAGGTGGTATTTTAAATGTGGTTTGTTACTGAATTATCTATATAGCATTTTAATCTGATGCATTAGAGAACTGGTTTTAATTCAGTTAAATTCTGCTTTATTCTNTTTTAATTTACATTTTCTTATGAGTAGATGTTGGTGGAGACAACAGGTAGGGAAGGGTGAGAGGAGGACAGTGCATTACAGACAGTGAAACACAAAGAGGAGGACTTGAAGACTGGAGATAATGATGGATATGGGACGTGCAGAGGATGGCAAGAGATGAGACAACAGAGAAGACAAGGAGGAGTGTGAAAGGTTTTGGATAGCACACTAAACTTCCCATAAAATCACTGGAAGGATAAACCATTAAGATATTTAAGTAGGAGATAAATATAACCCAATCTGTAGTGAAATGATCCCTCTGACAACAGTGTGGAGGACAGATTGGAAGAAGCACTACCGGAGTAAACAGCTAGGGATGGAGACAAATTGGGCCTGGATACAGGCAGTTACACCAAGAACTGTACTAAGAAGGTGGTTTTCAGAGACATTTAGCCAACAGAATTAGCAGATTGGCTGGACAAGGCAGGGAGGAGGAATGTGGAGCCCAAGATGACACATAGGATTCTGGCCTGGTAGCTAAATAGATGCTGATAATATTTACCAGTCTGGTGGATAAAGAAAAAGAAGCAGATACAGCACAGGATATGATGGAAGAGAGAAGCAAAGTTCATTTTAGTCATGCTATATTTAAAGTGGGGCTTCCCTGGTAGCTCAGCTGATAAAGAATCCACCTGCAAGGCTGGAGACACCAGTTCAACTCCTGGGTCAGCAAGATCGCCCTGAGAAGGGATAGGCTACCCACGCCAGTATTCTTGGGCTTATCTGGTGTCTCAGACAGTAAAGAATCTGCTTGCAATGTGAGAGACCTGGGATCTATCCCTGGATTGGGAAGATCCCCTGGTGGAGGGTATGGCAACCCACTACAGTATTTTTGCCTGGAAAATCCCCATGGACAGAGGAGCCTAGTGGGCTGCAGTCCATGGGGTCACAAATAGTTGGACATGACTGAGAGACTAAACAGAGAACATAGTTGAAGTGATGGTAGAACAACCAATTAGGTAGACATTTTCCCAGTACGGCCCAGCAATCCTACTACTGGGCATATACCCTGAAAAAAAAAAACCCCCACCAGTGTTCATTGCAGCACTATTTTCAATAACCAGGACATGGAAGCAACTTAAATGTCCATTGACGGATGAATGAACAAAGAAGATGTGATATGTATACAATGGAATGTTACTCAGCCATGAAAAGGGATAAAATTGGGTCATTTGTAGAGCTATGGATGGACCTAGAGTTTGTCATACAGAGTGAAGTAAGTCAGAAGGAGAAAAACAAATATAATATCTTAATGCATATATGTATAATCTAGAAAAATAACATAGATGAACCAATTTATGGGGCAGGAACAGAGATTCAGACAGAAAACAGACACAGGAGGCAAAAGTGGGGTGGGATGAATTGAGAGATTAGGATTGACATATATATACTACCATGTATAAGACAAATAGCTAGTGGGAAACTGCTGTATAGCACAGGGAGCCCTACTCAGTGCGCCATGGTGACCTCGAGGGGTGGATTTGGGGGGTGGGGTGGGGTAGTTGGAGGGAGATCCATGAGGAAAGGGATATATATACATATAGTTGATTCACTTTGTTATATAGCAGAAACACACTGGGCTAACACATTGTAAAGCAACTACACCACAATAAAAATTAAAAGAAAAGAAAAACCCTATCCCAGAAGCCAAGCAGACTATCCTTGGGTCTGATATTTCATTGCCTTAGAAAAGAATTAAGAGGATATTGTTTTCAAACCTTAATCCATAGGAATATCACAGCTATATTTCTAAAGGGCCAAAGGGCCCCTGAGGATTGAAAGAGGAAATAAACGAAAAGTGCCAGGGCCTTTGAGAGTAGGAAAAGAGCCCCTAAGTTGGGTGGTGGGGGGGAATCTGCAGAACAAAGAGGGATGCTAGGAGGGGGATTGCTGTATGTCTCTTAGAGCAGCTGGCAGAGTCAAAAGCGAGATTGCATAGCAGAAAACAAAAGTATAAATTGCTGAGTTCTCCAGATTACATATTGGTCATCAGCATGTGTAGGGTGGGTAAAGCCATGGAGAAGGGTGAACTTACTCTAGGTTTGCTTGTAAGGTAACAGGAGAAAAAGTCCAAAATGATGGGAAACATCAGTGTTCAGAGGTTAACAATGGAACAAAAGGAGTCTGAAAAAAAAAAAAAAAAAAGCCCAGAGAGGCAGAGAACCAGCAAAGTGCAATGACTGGAAGCCAATGAAGAGAGAGCTTCTAGAAGGAAGTCATCCATATGGTCAAGTGCTGGAAAGAAAAGACAAATAAGGTGAGGATTTTCAAGAGTCAGAAAGTCATTAAAGACTTTGCCAGAGCCATTTCACTAGATTGATGAGTTATAGGCTTGATTATGGGGAGCTGTAAGTGAATGAGCAATGAAGAAGTGAGGGAATGTTTTATATTCTTTTATGAGGTTAAATAATGAAGTGGATAAAATATAAAGTGATCTCTAAGAGGGATTCTCCAGTGTTCTTGCCTGGAGAATCCCAGGGACGGGGGAGCCTGGTGGGCTGCTGTCTATGGGGTCGCACAGAGTCGGACACGACTGAAGCGACTTAGCAGCAGCAGCAGCAGCAAGAGGGATTACAACTTTGGGGGAGAGAATTTCCCTTTAATATGGTAGAAGTTTTAGCATAATAAAAGCCTATGGAGAAAACAGCCATAGAGAAATTGAAAAAAATGGGAAATAGAAGAGGTTAAGGAGTGACTGAGGCATTAGAAGGAAAACCAACAAAGAGGTCGAAGGGAAGAGAAAGCTGTCAACTATACCAACTGCTTTTAAAAACTCATGAATTATAAGGAGAGAAAATAGTCTGCTGTGTTTGACATCTAGGACATCAAGAATGGCTTTTTGGTGAGCAGTTCAACTGAGTGTTGAAGGCAGAAGCAAGGGTGCAAGGAGCCAAGATCTGAGGGGAATTTAGGACACAGAAAGCAGAAAGTTTAAAGTTATGCTGTCAAGACACTGGCCTGTGGTGGAAGAAAATAGGTCAATTCACTAAACCTGTCACCTCTACCAGATCCAAGGTCCCTGGCCATTGACAGGGACCCTTCCTTGCTTACTGGACAAGAGTGGGCACTAGAAAAGGTGAAGTGAACTTTATGGCACAGCTGTCAATCGAGGTGGGACACCTACAGTAACAACACTGACTTATTATTGGTGGAACCTCTTCTTGGGGGAAATAAAAATTTATTCATGGTTCAATGACAGAAGCACAGTACATGACTGGAAGAGATTCTTCTGTTTCTGGATAAAGGAAACATTCCCTTTTTCTTGGAGATTAATTGATCTCCCTAACAATTAGCTGTTGAAATAATATTCAGATATACACTCTCTGTTAGACTGCTTTCCAGAGACACATACTCTATTAGATTGTCTTTCAGAAATCACATTTTTCCTTTTCTATATTCCTCATTATTTTGAACCATGAATAGGAAAGCATAGTGCCAGTAAGGAACCTATGAATCAAATACTTTTGTTTACATACTCATGATCTCAGAATAGCTAAGAAATCAGTTAATACCAAAACATAATTAGCTAAATAAGTTAATAAGTCAAATAAGTTAATAATCATTGATGAAGTCTGGCCTTTTTTGTATCAACTTACTCATTCTGTAAGTACGGACATTTGTAATTATGCCCTTGAAGCTAACCAGGATTTTCAAAAGTCAAGTGTAACCATGGGTTGTGGCTTTTATTAGTCACAGCCTCCAGGAGTGTTGATTCAGCTGAGCAGGAAGCAACAGGAGGACTCACTCTGACTTAGTTGTAGTCATGTGTGGGGCAAGGTTGTGGGACTGAGTAGAAGATGAAAAAAAGAGAAGCAAGTAATTTTAAAAACACCTTTTACNTACAGTAACAACACTGACTTATTATTGGTGGAACCTCTTCTTGGGGGAAATAAAAATTTATTCATGGTTCAATGACAGAAGCACAGTACATGACTGGAAGAGATTCTTCTGTTTCTGGATAAAGGAAACATTCCCTTTTTCTTGGAGATTAATTGATCTCCCTAACAATTAGCTGTTGAAATAATATTCAGATATACACTCTCTGTTAGACTGCTTTCCAGAGACACATACTCTATTAGATTGTCTTTCAGAAATCACATTTTTCCTTTTCTATATTCCTCATTATTTTGAACCATGAATAGGAAAGCATAGTGCCAGTAAGGAACCTATGAATCAAATACTTTTGTTTACATACTCATGATCTCAGAATAGCTAAGAAATCAGTTAATACCAAAACATAATTAGCTAAATAAGTTAATAAGTCAAATAAGTTAATAATCATTGATGAAGTCTGGCCTTTTTTGTATCAACTTACTCATTCTGTAAGTACGGACATTTGTAATTATGCCCTTGAAGCTAACCAGGATTTTCAAAAGTCAAGTGTAACCATGGGTTGTGGCTTTTATTAGTCACAGCCTCCAGGAGTGTTGATTCAGCTGAGCAGGAAGCAACAGGAGGACTCACTCTGACTTAGTTGTAGTCATGTGTGGGGCAAGGGTGTGGGACTGAGTAGAAGATGAAAAAAAGAGAAGCAAGTAATTTTAAAAACACCTTTTACTGTGATTAAGAAAGTAGCATTTATTTATTTTTCATGCCAGAACGTGTTTAGTTTCATAATAGGTTATGAAGTTTTCTACATTCCTTTAATGATATCTGAACAGAGTAAGAACAGAGAGGAAATTACTAAGCATGACTGGTAAGTGGTGATAAATACTTTTGCACTGTTTACAAATATTTAACTTCCTCTGCTTTTGTTGTGCAAGGGTACACTGCCATCTTATTATCATTTTTTTAAATGTTACAACTCAAGTTGTTGAGTGCCATGTGTAGTCTCTTGAAGATGAATGAAACAAAACCATCACTATTGAAAAAAATCTCAAACACAAGGATAGGTTCATCAGTTTGTAGATAACCTGCCTTTCTGAATACTTGAGACCATTCTTTAAAAATATGAAGAATATAAAATTAATTTAAGAATTAAAGAAAAAGTTAAGAATTTAAATTGTAAAAATACAAACAAAAGGCAAAACTAACTTGAGATAAAACTTTTGATCTTAAGAATCCTTTAAGATCTTTCCTTCATGGATCGACAATCTTTCTTAGAATAAAGGTTTTTATCTACTTTTTAAATTCTGCTTCCACTCATCTCACCCACTCCACAGTTTCATACAATACCTGATGCATATTTATTTAAGAAATATTTCTTGAGGTCAAATGTGTGGTAGGCATTTGCTAGAGGATAAAGACATAAGAATGGGTAATAAGGTACCTACTTTCTGTTGGAGAATATAAAGACCAACACCAAAAATATATAAATAAGCAGTTTAATGACATGATCTATACATTAACAGCTAGGTTTTATAGATGTTGCATCAGAAATTGGTAAAAGATACAGAGACCGATTATGCAGAAACATCCAATGGGTCCAATGGGTCAGAAAAGACTTCACAAGAAGTGCCACGAGCCATATTTTATTCAAAGATTCCTCACTGGGGAAAGTGATCGCCAACAGAAGAGATGTCTAGACAATGAGATAGTTGAGCGTTCCACAATATAACTGGGCCCTGCCTGATGGCCCATCAGCAAATCCTGCAAAAAGAAAGCCCAGCCTCCCCACACAGAGCCTGGCATCAGTATTTAGTGCCTGCTCCTAAACAAGGGCACACAGCCAAGAATCACCAAATATTTGAGGAAAGCCTCCAGTGTGAAGGACACAATCCAAAACAAACAACCAAAAAAGCAGTCTGGGGGAAAATCCAATTGAAAGAGAAATAATTTCTAAATATCAAAAGTGACATTCTTAGGAAAAATAAGAAAGATGGAACACAAATAGGGATGGAACGGTATGAAGAAGGACAGAGACTAAAAGAAATTTAATGATATTAGAAATACAAAACTCAGCAGAAGAGTCAAATGAGAAAAGTGAGGAAGTATCCTAGAATGTAAAACTTGAGATGTTAGATTCTAGATGATCCAGCACTCAAATCACAAGTTTTACAAAAAGAGAACAGAATAAACAAAGAAAGGAAACAATCAGTGAAAAACCTTTCAGAATTTAAAGACAAAAGTTTCAAACTATGAGAGTCCACAGAGGGCCTAGCACAGCATGACAAAGTTTCAGAATCCAGAAGAAAAGAGAAGCTTTAAAGTTTCTGGGGTAGGGGTGGGGGGTGGATTACATTCAAATAATCTAGAATCAAGATGGCATCAGACTTCCATTGCAAAGGTGAAGGTGAAATCGCTCAGTCGTGTCCGACTCTTTGCGACCCCACGGACTGTAACCTACTAGGCTTCTCTGTCCATGGGATTCTCCAGGCAAGAATACTGGAGAGGATTGCCATTTCCTCCTCCAGGGCAAAGCTGGTAGCAAAAAGACAATGAATGAACACTGCTCCCAAAATCTGGAGGAAAATTTACTTCAACCTAGAATTCTATACTCAGAAAAACTAATCAATCAAGTGGTAGAGGGGACTAGAGTCATTTTAAGACAGACAAGGAGTCAAAACATTTACTTTTTCATCATCTTTTTGAGTTTGCTACTAGAACATACTCTCCACCAAAACTAAAGGGTAAGGCAAGAAAAAGAAAAGCATGCAATACATGAATTTTGAGATCTAACAGAAGAGGGATGTGAAGAAAACCACAGAGTGACAGCTAATGGAAATGTCAGGATGGCAGTTAATACAAGCCTAGAGAGTACCCAGTCCAGATGGGAACAAAACAAATCACACGCAAAGAAATAGTACCCTAAGAATAAAATGAATAGGATATTTGAGCATTTAAGTGTATTTATAAAAGATACAGGTTTTCCCAACAGTTTGGACAAGAAACAGAAAAATGGAAAACTAAACCAACAGATGAGGGAAATTATTAATTAAAAGAAATCAAACAACTATACAAGAAAGAAAATAGTTCACTATATGATTCAGGTGGGAACACTGGTAACACAACCACAGTAATGTGAACAGTGAACACTAATCTAAGAATTATAATTGTATTGGGAAGAGAAAGAAAGGGGAGAATATGTATGATATCTTGAGGGGTAAGAGGTGGTAAAAGAGCATGAAATACTTATTAAATACTTGTTTTCTATAATGAGAATTCAAAAAAGAGGAAATCTTTTCCAGTCTAGCTAGAAAAGAAAATTAGAAGAAAGCAGTATAAGGATGATACTTAGGGAAAAAGAAGCAAATACCAGAAGAAACATCTAAAAGACTAGAAAGTAGTTGCCTCCAAGGAGAAATGGGGTATGTGCCTACAAAAAAAAACAAAAAACAAAAAACTGAGTTTTATTTAAAAAAGAAAAAAACTTGGAGAATTACTATACTTCACTGAATTTCAACATACTAAAATGTAATAATGCTCTTCTATAACTTAGAAGTTTTTACATTGATTGAAAGAGCTATTTTGGCTTAGATATTNACAAAACAAAAAACAAAAAACTGAGTTTTATTTAAAAAAGAAAAAAACTTGGAGAATTACTATACTTCACTGAATTTCAACATACTAAAATGTAATAATGCTCTTCTATAACTTAGAAGTTTTTACATTGATTGAAAGAGCTATTTTGGCTTAGATATTTTTCTCATATCTCACTGTTACACATTCATAAAAAAGAAACTGTAAATTAAATAAATTTAGCCATATTATTTGTAAAATGTCTTTACAGAGAACTCTACTGAGTTCTCTTGGACTCAAACATGTTGATCTCCTTATTTTTCCAGACAGTATTGATCTCAGTGCTATGCTATTAGAGTATTAGCAATATACAGTATCTATTAAAAGAGTGCTTACTTAGACTTCTTAAGTAAACCATTTAATAATTTAATATTGTGTTTGGGTTTTCTTCCAAGCTGCTGACATCCATTCTGCACCTTTTCATACTGTCATAATTTAATTTTACCAGGAGGTATCAATAAAAGTTTATTATAAAACATTTAGGACTTATATTCCTTCCTCAGATGGTCCTTCAATGATTACTGAATAAAACATCAGGGAGTTGCAGTTGTCTAGTCATGTCACCTTAAATAATAATCAAGTTTGTGCAAGAAGATAATAATCACTATGTTAGAATGACTTCTTTGCTGACAGCAATTGGAAGACCCCATTAATTATAAGTGTATTCCAATTTCAGACATATTAAAACACAAAAACAAAAAAAAGCCTCAAAATTATCTTCAATACAGACTTTAAACTCAAGAAGAAGAAGAGGATGAAGAAAAAGAGAAAGACTATTCTAACAATCCTGACAACTAAGTCACAAGCAGTAAGAATGTAGAGAAGAAGAAAGGACACAGGTATATTTAGAAATTACAATCAGCAGGTCTTGGTATTGATAGAAAGTTGAGAATGAGGGCAAAAAGGGAGTAGAGGATGACTGTCAAGACTTTAGGTTCTATAACTGGATAGGGAGCAAAGAAAGTATTGGGTAAAAATTAGTTTCATTTTTGGATACAATAAATTTGAGGTTTCATTTGATATTCAGATAGAAATGTCCAGTAGGTAATTGGACATATAAATCTAGAGCTTAATGGAACTGCTTAGTCTGCAGATATTAAATTAAGAGATATCAATCTATAGTTTTGTTGTTATTGTTTAGTCACTAAGTCTTATCTGACTCTTTTGCAATCCCATGGACAGAGGAGCTTGGCAGGCTGCAGCTGTCCATGGGATTTCCCAAGAACACTGGAGTAGGTTGCCATTTCCTTCTCCAGGGGATCTTCCCCAACTAGTGATTGAACCCTCATCTCCCACAATGGCAGGCAGATTCTTCACCGTTGAGTAACCACAGAAGAACTCAATCCATAGTACTGGTTGGCCCATGGACAGCCAGCCTATTAAAAGTAATAAAATCAAAACAAACCAAAAACACGAAAATCCCCCAACATCAGTGCTGCACTGGTTAGTATTTACAAAGTACATACAAAGAAACTCTACTGTGATTAGTTTTAAAGGAAAGAGATTCATTACAGAATAATTATAGACTAATTAAGTGGATTCCTTAAGAAAACTAATGAAAAAGACTCTCTTAAGCTTTCATTATTTGGGAATAACAATTCCCAAAGCTACATTGCTGCCATTAAAATAATCAGACATCTGTAAAATCAGGAAACTGTCTGCCACATCAGAAGCTATTGTTATAGCCACCTTCTCCATAACCACCACATCACGCCCCCCAAATTTTTTAAAGGCCCTTTGCCCTGAGTCCCTCCTCTCAAACTAGCCTGAAATCTAAGTCTTGTACAAATGCATCTACCTGATTGGCAGAATTTAAATCTAGAATTCTAGGATATTTAGAAAACAGAAAATGTTATGCTTTTTTTTCTTTTGGTGGGCAGTAGGGATTTGGAGGCTTTGNCCACCTTCTCCATAACCACCACATCATGCCCCCCAGATTTTTTAAAGGCCCTTTGCCCTGAGTCCCTCCTCTCAAACTAGCCTGAAATCTAAGTCTTGTACAAATGCATTTACCTGATTGGCAGAATTTAAATCTAGAATTCTAGGATATTTAGAAAATAGAAAATGTTATGCTTTTTTTTCTTTTGGTGGGCAGTGGGGATTTGGAGGCTTTATTTGACTTTCTAGCTTCCATAATTAGAAGGAAGCTGGCCTGAAATGCATGATGAATGAGCCAAACCATGTTACTTACCAGAAGAATAAAAACAGAACACTGGGGAAATGAACAATGCAAGTGTGAGAAATGAGTAAGGAAAAAGAGACAGCATGGTCAGAATGGTAAGCACAATGGTGAGCACAATACAAGGAAAGCCAGTAGAAAAAGGAATTTTTAGAAAGAAAAAAGATTTAGACAAAACCTTGTCTGGTAGGAAAACATGAAGAAGAGCCAAGAAAAGGATGGAGAGAACAATGTGTGTTTCCTATAGGGTCCTTCCTCAAGGACCATAGGTAGAGGGGAAGTCTCCCTCCCTGAGGGTCTTGGGCATCTCTCACTGCCCACAAACAAGACGACATTCACATCATTATCGAGCAGGGCCAGGGTGGAATCTGGCTCTCCTCTAATCTATTTTTCATTTGTTAGAAAAGTTCACAAGTAAATGAATTGTTTGGGCAGGGTCAGCATGACTCAATAGCCTTCACTATACTGATCATTTAGACTAATAAGTAGGTAGCTTCTGTTCTTCAAATAGGACACAGTTATGATAAAGAGATAGGCAGATGCTCAAATTCTCCTTTAAGAAATGATTTGCTGCCCAACAGCCAGGAGTACAAACAGCAAATGGCCTGCAGCTGACATCCTCTTCAGAGTCTGTGTCAATGTCAGAGCTTCCTCATCTGACCCCACACCACTGCCAAGCAGCCTGCATGCAGTGACTAACTAAAGCGGGGGTGTAAAATTCTGGCCATATTGCTCAGATGCAAGATGTTATCTGATATGCAATAGTTGGTCAAGAGCTTCCCCTGAAACTTTCTTGAGCCTGCATTGCAGTTCACTTTTTACTTCTTCTTGCTTAACCTCCTTTCCTTTCGTAGATGTTGATCTCTAATAAATACCCTGCACCCAAACTCAGATGAGATGTAGGGAATAACAATTCCCAAAGCTATATTGGTGCCATTAAAATAATCAGACATCTTTAAAATCAGGAAACTGTCTGCCACATCAGAAACTATTGTTATAGCCACCTTCTCCATAACCACATCATGCCGTCAGTTTTTTTAAAGGCCCCTTGCCTTTAAAAAAGGCACTTATCATCCACATCAGCAGGTAGGGAAAATAAAGATTAAATTAATAGCAAACATGGCTATTTCCTTTAACCTTCTGAAAGAGGAAGCCTTCCAGACCAGCTTTTATAAGGATGCCACCTCCCCTCTGCTTGTTAACCTGTACCCCAACCTTTCTGCCTCACTTGATTTCCCATCACCCAGCACTCAGTATCCCTTTCATGATTTCAGTTTGGTGACTCAGCTTACCTTCCTGAAAAAAATCTATCTCACTCCCTAGGAGACTATGCCCTCCCTAGCCTCCTCCCATATTTGCTAACATATGTAAAGTCTCATGACTTCAGCCAGATGCTTACTGCAAGGCTCTCCTCTGTTGGTTACCACTGGCTTCTGAAGGTGCAGAAAAGAAGGGCTTGGGCTCAAGCTCTGAGTCTGAGTGCATTTGAGTTCTTTAAACCTGGTTTGGAGTTTATGCTAGGGAGAACTGTACTTACATACATCTGATAAAGGACTTGTCTCAACATTACATAATGAACTCTTACAACTCAAAAATAAAAAAATTAACGCAATATTTAAAGGGTACAGGATCTTATCAGACATTCCTCAAAAGAAGATATACAAATGGCTAATACATACATGAAAAAATGTTAGACATCATTAGCTATCAGAGAAAAATCATAATGAGATGCTATTTCATACCCATGATGATGCAATAACCAGAAGGGCAGATAAGTGTTGACAAGGATGTGAAGAAATTGGAACCATCATACACTACTGGTAGAAATATAAAATGGTACAGCCACTTTGGAAAACACTCTGCTAAGTCCTCAAATAATGAAACAGATTTACCATATGACTCTGCAATTTCACTTCATGGCATATACTCAAGAGAAAAGAAAATATATGTTTACAGAAAATCTTATACATGAATGTTCACCCTAGCATTATTCATAATAGGTTTTGTTCAATCCAAATGGCTTGCATCAAGTGATGAACAGATAAAAATATGAGGTATAATCATACATTGGAATACTATTCAGTCAGGAAAAGGAATAAAATACTGATACATGCTAAAACATGGATGAACTCTGAAACATTAAGTTAAAGAAACCAGTCATAAAGGGTCACATGTTGTATGATTCCAATTATATGAAATTCCTCAAATAGGCAAATCTATAGAAAAGGAAAGTAATTAGTGGTTTCCTAGAAATTGGGTATTGGGAGAACTGGTGGAGTGGTGGCCAAAGGGATTTCTTTTTGTGGTGATATAAATGTTTTGAAAACTGATTGTGGTGATGGCTATGGAACTCTGAATATACTAAAACCCACAAAACTATACTTTAAATGACATGTGAGTTATATTTCAATAAGGATTTTTTAACAGTGAATNATAAATGTTTTGAAAACTGATTGTGGTGATGGCTATGGAACTCTGAATATACTAAAACCCACAAAACTATACTTTAAATGACATGTGAGTTATATTTCAATAAGGCTTTTTTAACAGTGAATTTCCAAAACTGAATAAAATAAGTGAGAGAGGTTGCCAGTCTAAATAAGTTCACTGGTTGGGGTAAAAAAAAGAAAATTGACAAAATTCCCAGCTGAAAATCTTTGCTTTCTCATTGAAACAGAAGGCAAACCCATCTACTAAGGAGTTATAATACATCCAAGGGAAAGACTACCAAGGTGGTCCAGTTCCTTGAAATCAACTTCCAAGGTCTATCATGAGAGTGGCTGGCTGAGGTGAAGTGGGGGAAAGAACTGGTGGAGACCCAGGAAGTCCCTTACTACACGTCTATTTATTAAACTGAATCAAAGAATTACTTCCCTTGCTAGCACTTTATGAGTCAGCATTAAGGTATCAATATAATCTTTAAAATCTTCAGCATTTGTTCTAGGCAATTTTCATTTTTATTCTACTCAATTCATGGATAGTGGTATGAGCTCAAATGGAGACCATACTCAAGTTACGTNCTTTATGAGTCAGCATTAAGGTATCAATATAATCTTTAAAATCTTCAGCATTTGTTCTAGGCAATTTTCATTTTTATTCTACTCAATTCATGGATAGTGGTATGAGCTCAGATGGAGACCATATTCAAGTTACGTTTCATCTATGGAAGAGAAAAAAAAAGATTTTTCAAGTACACTGTAATTGCATTAAGAACATTAAAAGCTACCGAGAAGAATAAATGTAACAGAAAACCTGACTCCATGTGTGATCTATTCCCTTAGTTCTAAGCTTTGCGCCTGCTGCTGCATTTAGTCATGCTGGCTCTGCATTTTTGAAAAGGAATATTGCCTAGAGCCTGAAGTATACTTAACAGCCCTTTATCAAGACTCTGTCTCCCAGGCATGATCTTTTAAGGTATAACACTTTTCATTCATATAGAGATTAAAAGTTGCAGAATGGGAAATAGCATTTGTCTTATTGGAGGTTTACAGAAACACTGTGACCTGACCCACTTGGACCCCTGTAAGAATAAAGGATTATCACACTCCCTTTGGGGTCTGGCTAGTACTAGGAAATCCGCAACCACCTGCCACACCTCCTCCCCTTCTGGTATAAAAGAAGCCTGAAATCTAACTCAGGTATGATGATTCTTTGGGATGATACTCTGCCATCTTCTTGGTATGCTGACTTTCCAAATAGAGTCACTGTTCCTTGCTCCAACACCTCATTTCTCCATTTATTGACCTGTCATGCAATGAGCAGTACAAGCTTGGACTCTGTAACATGAACTTCCAGAAATTTAGAAGAAAACAATGAATATTCAGAACAATGAATAAAATACTAAACACCTTTATCTACTGATTGAAGAAATTTCCCTAAAACCCTTTTTCTTTGCAGCTCCAAGGTCAACAGAACCTGGGAACTCTGAAGGCATTCCCTCCTCACATCACCTTGATCCAGACCTTCTCAGGTCCCAGTCAATCTCCCTATGATCAGACAATTTTCTTTCTATAAAGGTCACCAGTCTCACCTGTCAGGGTCCCTATACATCCCTATCTCTAAATAAAGTTTGAAGTTGATATAATCTCCACACCTTCTTTGCCACCTCGCCAAATCAGCCTCCCCTTACTAACACAAACACACAATGACAATCAGCAGTCAAGGCCAGAAATGGAAACCAATCTTGTTATATTAAGCACAAAGGAATTAATAAAGGAATTAGGTGTCTGCAAGTTAACTAGAATGACTGGAGGAGCAGGCTCTAGGGTGGGCCTTCGGAAATAACCCCCAGAACAATGCAAAACTGACAAGCCAGGCAACTGATAGCTTGCAACAATCAGGATGGTGAGCAATCTGTAGGCGGACACTGGATGGAACTACTGAGTTCGTAAATCATACAGTTCACAACCATAGCTGTGATACAGGATTCGGACAAGAAGGATGAGGAAGCTATGGCTGCCACATAGCAATTGCCTCTCCACACCCATGAAACCAGTGGCTGGATACTAGAACCACTTCAGAAACCGCCCCCACCCCCAACCACGAGATCTTGTTCACCAGTAGAAAACCTGCCAAATAGTAGAAGGAAGATGGCTTCTACTTCACTTCTGCTTTCGACATGTAAAGCAATATGTACATAGTAAAATCCATCCAGAAGAGTCAAGCAAATGTAGTTTCCTGCTTTCCAGTCTCGGCAGTACAGGAAACCACCCAAACATGATGGAAATAGATACTGAGTACCAATCAGCTATACCCAACACACAGACACACACAATCCACGATAACAATATTACAACCCCTTTTGTTATGTGAATTTTTCAATAACGCTTGCAGAAAACAAAACAGAAATGATATGAAACATGGAAAATTTCACATAAGCTATAGTTCTGGCCTCTACAGTTTCTGTTTACTGATCTCCTCTAAGAGATTATGTAGATGTCTGATGGGGCAGCTCTGTGCTTTTAATCTTCTTGAGGTCCAGGCTCACCAAGGCTCTCTGATACTCTGTAATAGAGTCTCGGCTTAATTTTTGATTATTTGAGGTTGACAGCTTTCAAGCCCTGCCATGCCCCCTTCCCCTTATACCTCCCCCATCTGGGCAAGGTGATAAAAAAGACTAGGTGCTCCGACCTTTGGCAGTGTTAGGAAGTTCAAACCTGGTAAATCTTGGCCAGCATGAAGGAACTCTCACCCCAGCCCCACCTTCTAACAATTATAAAACCCCAAGCCAGCCTCCCTTCCCTGTTTTCTCAAACCATTTTCAGACCTATTTGGGAACATGTTCTACTCTCCCAAGAAAGCCTTATTGTGGAAGTGATAAATCTTTCATACCTCTTGACCCACATGGCATCATCATTCTTGATGTAAGAACCACAATGTGGAGCATCCATCTTGCCCCTGAGGAATGTTCACAAGATACTCCACTCCACAACCTCCCCATAGCATACATTTCTGACTCCCATCTTGCTTCCTGTTAGTCCCTGTTCTCTGCCAACAGAGACAATCAAGGAAGAATGACTATTTCTTTGTCTTGAGTGGACACTTGGCTTCTCTGGAGAATAAGATTAGGCGAGGTTCAATCAACTAGGGCTCTGCTATGCCCAGGAGTGTTCTTCTCAGAGCACTTCCCCAGGGACCACATTCACCTTTCTCCCCAACTGACAAATCCAGATTAATGTCTCATACCCACATGAAATCCTTCTGCTAGACAGTTTTGTTCACAGTCACTTGCTGCTGTCATCTGTGTCTATTTTTAACTCTGATATGTTCTTTGGGAGCTTGATGCCTGGTTTAGTACCTTGACCTCACCTCAAGACTCTTTAAACCTGGGAGCACAAGTGATGCTATCTTCAAAGTTGAGAAACTTTTAGTTCCAATGATATTTACTGGCAAACAACTAATACCACTATCCTACCTTTCACCATGGTTGATCTTCACTGCCAACCCAAATTCAGACCTCTCCAGCCACCTGTCTTCTCCCATACTTTCTTCTTAAAACTGCCCACTTTGCCTGGAATAAACTACCTTTAACATCTTCATCAGGCTTCCCTGGTGGCTCAGTGGTAAAGAATCCTGCTACATTGGTTTGATCCCTAGGTTGGGAAGATCCCCTGAGAAGGAAATGGCAACTAACTCTAGTATTCACTAAAGAATACTATTCTGTCCATGGGAAATCCCATGGACAGATGAGCCTGATGGGCTACAGTCTATGGAGTCACAAAAGAGTTGGACATGACTTAGTGACTAAACAATAGCAACATCTTCATCTGGAAAATTCCTTCTCATCCAACTAGTTTCTTTTCAGAGCTTTCTGTTCTCCACCAAGGCTAAGACTGCTCTTTCATTATCCCCACTATAAAGATAAATATTAAGAAAAGATAATAGGGATTGCAAATTGGCAGCTTATATTCTGATTCTGGCTAGAAGCTCTATTTTATTTGGCCTTCAGAGAGGTGATTTTTTGTTTTTTCATAAAATAAATTTTTTCCCAAAAGAACCCAAAGCAGATATTTGCACACTCATGTATATTGCAGCATTATTCACAATAGCCAAGAAGTGGAAGCAACCCAAATGTCCATCAACAGATGAACAAGTTAAAAAAAAAATGTGGTGTACGATAGAATGGGAGCATACAATAGAATGTATTGTGCAATAGAATATTCATTCTTTAAAAAAGAAGAAAATCCTGTTACACAGTACAACATGGAGGAGCCTTGAGGATATTATGCTATACTGAACCATCTCCAAAACATTAGAATAAGACTTATTTGCTTAAGGTGTATGGTCTTTTAATATCTTGCTATTATTTTCTTCTCCAATTTTTAAGTTACATACAGCGTTGGCCAAAAGTCCATTGGGGTTTTTCTATTATATCATATGAAAAAAACCCAAACGAACTTTTTAGCCAATCTAATATATTTCCATAGGAAAGTTGTGTGAGGAATTCCCTGGTGGTCCAGTGGTTAGGACTCCATGTTTCCACTGCAGGAGGCAAGGGTTTGATTCCTGGTTGGGGAACTAAGATCTTGCATGCCACAGAGTGGCCAATAAAAAGGAAAAAGAGAGACACATCTTGTGTGTAATTTTTGTCTTCATGCTTTTTTTTTTTTTCAATTTTGGAATCATTTTAATGGTAATTTTGTAAAATAAATTGGAAAAAGTTCTATGTTCCCTCCATGCTCTCAAATAGCTTAATAATGAAAAAAAAAATAATTGCAACTTGAATATTTGGAACAATTTATCTATAAAACCATCTGAGTGTGAAGGTTTTGGGTAATTCTTTACATTTTTCCAATGTCTAGTCTGAATATATTCATGCTTTTTACATGTTTTTTTAAAAATTTGGAAATATTTTCTTGGAAAATCCTGGATTTTCTTAGGATACTCAAATTTATCATCATCTAATCATCGATCATATTTTCTCACTTAAAAACTGTCTTTTTCATGAGGATGCAATTAGTCAAATTAGGAATGTGGAAAATTCTAGGGACACATAACTTCATTTTTTTAACAAATAAATGGCATATGGGGTAGGATAGCTGTTACAAACTAGAGATACTTAAGCAATACATCAACTAAATAGAATGTGTGGACTTTCTCTGGATACTTATTTTAATAAAACAATTATTAAGAGTTTGATACCATCAGGGAAAGTTGAACACATACTGGATATTAGATGATATTAAAAACTACTGTTAATTTGTTCAGTGTAATGCTATTATGGCTAAAGTATACATTTTCAAAGTCCTAATTTGTTAGTGATATATTAAGGCTATGGTGTGTGGATTTTCTTAAAGTACTCCAAGAGAAGTGGGGAATGGAGAGAATACAAAAGAGAGGAATAAATAACAACAGTGGCAAAATGTTGATAACTGTTCAAGCTGACTGATAGTACTTGGCAAAATATTGTATTATTGGAAATATCTAAAATTTTTTCCTCCATCTGTATTAGTTATCCCTTTCATCATTCTGCATGTTATTTATACTTTATCCATTTCTTCTAAATTAGTCTTCTGGAGATTCTTTTGTTTCAGAAAAGAAATTTTAAAATTTACTTACTAATTATTTTGCTTTAAAAGTGAGTAATTTAAGTTTTTAATTTCAAAATAACATTAATTTGTATTTTTTAGGTCAGTTTTGTTGTTCTTTGGGAGCTTCTAGAGTTGAAAGGTTAGTTCATTTCTTTCCCTGGTTAGTAATTATAGCATTGACGGCTGTGAAGTTCCCTTTAGTCCAGTGTTGGTGTAACCCTTAAGTTTTGCCAGGCTCAATTTTGTTTGTGTGAGAGGCTACATACAGTGTATATGGTAGATCAGGACTTAATATTCATTCCACAGTGCTTCGGTTGTGCCTTCCTGAATATCAGAGCCCAGAAAGCTAAAAAACTGCATTTCCCAGATTCCCTAGCAGATAGGGTTTTGAAAGATACTTAGATCTGGCCAATCAGGCGCAGCCGTGCAAATTTGGAGAGTACAAGAAAGGCAGAGGTAGGGACAGAAACAGATACTCTACTGTTGGGTATGCATGGAAGGGATTAATCTCTCTGCAGCTGAATTTGCTTTGGTCCCAGTGCCCGTCACTAATTTTAGAGATGCCGTAAGGCAGGCACAGGGCATCATTTCACAGCTGAGGCTGTGTGGTTCTGGAGCCTGCGCTAGTAATGATAATTTCCTGTTTGTGGTGGCATCCTCCCTAAGACAGTCTGTTTGGCAGCAGCAGCTTTTATAGGATGGAAGACATGGCAGCTGCTTTGGTGATACCATTTGCAGTGTGGTTTTCAGAGTCATTTCTGAAAGCTCAACCTAGCATCTGGTCTTCAGCTCACTCTTAGCATTACTAAAAGCCATTTAATTCCATATACTAATCTCCCTAAACTTGCCAGAATGAATTTTATTATCTGTAATTGAACCATGACTAATATAGTAAATGAAATCAGCAGTGTGGTTCCATACTACTTATGATACAGGTTGGTTGCCCTTGACAGACCCAAATAAGCAGTGGCATTTAAAAGACAACTGTGTTTCCAACATAAATTTCTGAGCTAGTATTGCTGTTTCACTCTGCAGAGTTGAGGCCCTTTCTATCTTTTTGTTCTGATATTCCTCAGCTATTGCCCTTGCCCACACAGTCAAAAATAGCTCTCCATTGTGTCTGCACTCCACCCAGAGAGAAGAGAAGGAAGGGGATGGAACATCTTCCGTTCAAAGGCATAACCCAAAAGTTGTTCACGTGACTGAGGCTCACATCCCATTGACCAGAACTTGGCTGCTAGGAATGGTGACCTCTTTTTGACTGGTCTCTGCCCCTTGATGTCTTGAATATCTTATTAGGATTACAAAAATTCAAAGAGTAGCCTGACCTAGAAAAGGGAAACATCCCTAATTGTTCCATATTCTTACTGCTTATGATGTTTTAAATATGTGGAGGTAGTAGTTTTCTTCATCCAAGAGTTATTTGCTACCCTGGTATTCAAAGTGTGTACTATGGGGACCAACAGGATAAGCATCACCTGGGAACTTACTGAAATGCAGGATCTCAGGCCTGACCTTATACACCTACTGAATCAGAATACACATTTTAACAGGAAATACTGGTTCAGAAGTCAGAATTCTACCTCCAGACCTTGAATTATTAATAAGTGAAAATGCAGCTCTCTTTTCTTCTTCCCCATTTCAATCCACTCCACTTTCTAAGAGGGATTCAAAGAAGTAGTTTCTCTACAGAATCAATTTACAGGAAGCCCCATTTGTGATAAAAATAGCAACATAAGATAATGAGGTGTCACTGGAATTTGCTAGGGTTCAATTTCAATCCCCCCATTCTCTTTTGCTTTCCCCCCTCCTTTCTCCTCTCCATTTTTTTTTAAATTTTAGGGGTTACAACAAGTTGTCCAGGACCTAGATTCATATGTTTTGATTGGCTGTCATAGTTAAGAAAATCTGAATTTGAATGGCTTTAGATAAGTGTGTACTCTTGAGACCACCACATTCCCTACTAATTCCTACCCATCTTGCAGCAGCCCAGGCTGACTCACTTGTTTACCCTACTTCCCATTTGAATTAGTGAATCAAGCAATGCTCCTTTTTCTTCTGCCTGCTGGAAGAATACAGAGTTGAAGAGTCCCCCAGCCCCCTCTATAAAGGGATTTAAAGTATTGCTATTGACCAAGACCTTTTTATTTATTTCCCTCATTTTATATTATCAGATTCCTGACATAATTATTTCCTTTCACTCAATGAAATTTTCATATTACATCATCTCCAGTCTAGTCTCTTTACAATGTGAACCTGAAAAACTGGTACTGCTGGATATGAATTTTAAAACAGTTTGTAACTAATCATTCCTGGCACTTGACTTAAGTTCAGTCATCATTGATATTATGAGACCCACAGTTGTATTATTTTCCTCACCATAATTTATCAGGAGATTGTTTTTCATTTTCCTAGAAACCAGTGATCTTCTCATACTAAAAGTTCACANGGGAGAAGGTATCAATTAAAAATAGAAATCTAAAAACAGAGAGGGAAAGAGAGAGAGAAAGAGCTACAGTATAGTAAACATTACTGTAAAAATGAGCTTCAGGGATTCGTATAAAAACTGTTCCCTAAAATTCAAGATGCCATAAGTCATCAGTTAATTCTGCTTTTAAGCAATGACACATGGTTCTGACCAATTACCTTTAATTTTTCACAGTTTGAATTATTAGTTGCCTTCATGGAATAGCAGTCATAATAATCAAACCAGGAGTCTGGGACATTATTGTATATCTTCTCAGTATGATTTTGAGCCTTAGTTTCCTCATCATTAAAATGAGGAGATACACACAATTTCCAGCTCTTAAATGCTATATATACCCTTCAGAGAGAGGCATTTAGTTTATTTCCTTATTATTCCCATTATTTCTGAATACTTATATGCCAAAATGGACCATGCATGCCTGAAAAATTACCATGAAGAAAATCACAACCCAAATTGGTAAAACCCAGGTAATATAAACAAATTCACATGAATTTTTAGATATTATCTAATTCAATGCTGTATGTATGTTCCGTTTTGTCAATATGAAGTGAAGTCACTCAGTCGTGTCCGACTCTTTGCGACTCCGTGGACTACCAGGCTTCTCTGTCCATGGGATTCTCTAGGCAAGAATACTGGAGTGGGTTACCATTTCCTTCTCCAGGGGATCTTCCCAACCCAGGGATCGGACCCTCGTCTCCCGCATTGGAGGCAGATGCTTTAACCTCTGAGCCCCCAGGGGGTCTCCAACTTACCCTCAGAAAAGTCCCATTAGAATCCAGTGATTGAGAAAACTACATTATATAAAACCACTAGGATGCATTCCATAACGTTTTTAAATTGAAAATCTATTTCATTTATCATATATAACTGAAAAATAATAATAATTCACATCACTAATATGAATACAATGCTTAGGTGTATATGATCTCACAGACCCAGTAACCAGTGTCTTTGTCCTCTCGCTAACCCCACCTCAGTGGTCTTCAGCCCATATGTCAAGAACTACTCCTCTACAACTTGCCACCACAAGATAATTCTAGAGATAAAGGGACTTTACTGAATACAATTTCCAGTACTCTCGTTTTACTAGATATTAGCTATGGAGTATCCAAAAAATATCAGTAGCAAAACTAAAGCTAGAACTCATGTGTCTGGATTCCTTGTTCCCTTACTATTCTGGAATATGGCCAATCATCCCATTGTAGTAGGTTCTATGGGTGCCCTATTCAGACCCCATTTACCTGGCCGCTGCCTCCATCCTCCAAAACTATCGAGTGTTGCTGTTGAGAGCTATACCCTTCACCTGAGAATTGCCTTCAGCAGAGCTTAGTTTCCTGGAAATGCCCATGAGGGCTATGCCTCTCCTGTCTCCCCCATAGGCAGACCACAGGCAATGACTGACTGATGCAATGGCTTCAGAACTTCCTGTGGGGTGAGGTTCAGATTAGACTTTAGTTGAACTCAAATCTGCTCAGCTTCTTTTCTGGCCATATTCTGCTTCCCTATTCTTCTGTGGTTTCCTCCTGAGAGGACATTCTCAATGAGTCACTTGCACAAAAATCTCCATTTCAGGCTTTACTTCTAAAGAACATGACCTAGGGCGAGGTCCTAAGATGGCAGAGGAATAGGGCAGGGAGAACACTTTCTCCCCTATAAGTTCATCAAAAGAACATTTGAATGCTGAGTAAATTTCACAAAACAACTTCTGAATGCCAGCAGAGGACATCAGGCACCCAGAAAAGCAGCCCATTGTCTTCAAAAAGAGGTAGGAAAAAATATAAAAGATAAAAAGAGAGATAAAAGAGGTAGGGAAGGAGCTCCGTCCTGGGAAGGGAGTCTTTAAAAAGAGAGACGTTTCCAAACACCAGGAAACACTCTCACTGCCGAGTCTGTGGTGAGCTTTGGAACCACAGAGGGCAACATAACCAGGAGGGAAAATAAATAAATAATTAAAACCCACAAATTATGTGCCCAACAGTAACTTCCAACAGAGAGGGAGCGCAGACGCCTGCACCCACCACTAGCAAGCAGGGGCTGGGCAGGGAGGGGTGGGCTGCATTGCTTAGAGTAAGGACCGGCCCTAAATGTCCCAAGGGCAATCTGAGGGAACTAATTTGGGATAACAAACCAGACTGTGGGATAGCTACCACGCAAAAAGCCCTAACCTAAGACACCCCCAGGCCCGCTCACAGAACAAAGGACTGAGCAGAGCTAACCAGCTGCAGATCACCCATCCCCCTCTGGTGACAGGTAGACAAGGGCAGCCAGAGCTGGAAGGGGGCAATCGCGGCCCCAGGTAGGCATTATCTACCAAACTGCAAGCAGGCTTCATTGCTAACCAAGACTTCTTGGGATTCTAGACAGTCAACATCTGCCTGAGAAGGTGTGCCAATTGTACACCCAGAAAACCGAGTGGCAGGGACAGGGGAGGTGATAAGTTGCAGTGATCACGCTCACCAAACACCTGGTCACCTGAGCTGCTCGCATCTGGGAAGGGCATAAAACGCAGGCCCAACCAAGTCTGCACCTCTGAGGACTACCCAAGTACCTAAAGCTGAGCAGCTTAGACCTGGGAAGTGCCTACAACCCAGGGCCAGCCTCAGACAGTTCCCGGCAGAGCAACCTGGAGCCTAAGTAGGGTGGACAGGGAAAGCACACACGCCGTAAGCAGGGGCAAACCCAGTGTGGCTGAGACACTGCAAGCACATGCCAGTGTTATTTATTTGCAGTGTCCCTCCCTCCTCACAGCACGACTAAACAAGTGAGCCTAAAAGAGTGTCTACCACCGCCCCCTTATGTCAGGGCGGAAATTAGACACTGCAGAGACCAGCAAACAGAAGAAGCTAAAACAGAGGGAACCTCCTTGGAAGTGACAGGTGCAATAGATTAAAACCCTGTAGTTAGTACCAACTACATAGGAAGGTGCCTATAGATCATGAGCAATACAACTGGATCAAGGAAATATCCGAAAATGAACTGACCCCACACTGCCCTCAACACCAGAGAAAGTCCTAGATATATTTTTACTATTTTTACTATCATTCTTTATTTTTTTTAGTCCTCTAAGGAAATGGCAACCCACTCCAGTATTCTTGCCTGGAGAATCCTATGGACAGAGGAGCTTGGTAGGCTACAGTCCATGGGGTCACAAAGAGTCAGACACGACTGAGTGACTTCACTTTCACTTTCACTATTACTACTTTAATTTTCATTTTTTAAATCTACTATTGGAGAAGGCAATGGCACCCCACTCCAGTACTCTTGCCTGGAGAATCCCAGGGACAGGGGAGCCTGGTGGGCTGCCATCTATGAGGTAGCTAAGAGTTGGACACGACTGTAGCGACTTAGCAGCAGCAGCAGCAATCTACTATTACTTTGCAAAAAAAA
>SJYW01053381.1:0-13131 GCA_006410735.1 Raphicerus campestris | reverse complement strand
ATAGTTAATTCTTAGGCATGCTAAAAGCTGAAGCACTCATAAATCAAGCCATTCGTGAAGTCTATGTCACCTTAACTCCAAAACATCTGATGAATGCTTTCATCGCACTGGTACAAAGAAAGAGTCAGGGAATCCCTTGCAGTAGTGTTTGTTGTTCAGACGCTCAGTTGCGTCCAACTCTGTGACCCCATGGACTGTAGCCTGCCATGCTCCTCTGTCCATGAAATTCCTCAGGTAAGAATACTGGAGTGGGTCGCCATTTCCCTCTCCAGGGCATCTTCCCACCCCAGGGACTGAACCCGTGTCTCCTATATTGACAGGCAGATTCTTCACCACTGTGCCACAATAGTCAACTACCACATAAAGTAACAAATTTTGACTGATACTAAAAANGGGTCGCCATTTCCCTCTCCAGGGCATCTTCCCACCCCAGGGACTGAACCCGTGTCTCCTATATTGACAGGCAGATTCTTTACCACTGTGCCACAATAGTCAACTACCACATAAAGTAACAAATTTTGACTGATACTAAAAAAAAAATAATAATAATGAAACAAAACACTGATAATCTTTTTAGGTGACTCAAACATTATTTATTTTGTAATGCAGTACAAATCGTTCTATTAGATATATGGATGTTGGTAATATTAAGAATAAAGATGTTGCTACCTATTGTTGCACAGAGAAGAATCTGAATACAGCATACTATTATGCATTCTCTTCTTCACATTGTGGAAGCACTAGGAACCTCTGGTGGTGGTGCTCAGTCATGTTTAACTCTTTGCAACCCCATGGGTTGTAATCCACTAGGCTCCTCTATCCATGGAATTTTTCAGGCAACAATACTGGAGTGGTTTGCCATTTCCTGCTCCATGAGATCTTCCCAACCCAGGGATCGAACCCAGGTCTCCCACATCTCCAGCATTGGCAGGCCACTGTGCCACCTAGAAAGCCCAAGGAACCTTTAATTCACAACATTTGAAAACTTTTTTCCTAATCAAAACTCTAGGAAATATTCAAATTAAATTACAAAGTAAAAGGTACAAATAGCTATCCTTTTGGTTAAAAGAAAAAGGACCTATACTAAGATTTTTTCAGAAGTTCAGTTCAGTCCAGTCGCTCAGTCATGTCTGACTCTTTGCGACCCCATAGACTGCAGCACGTCAGGCTTCCCTATGCATCACCAACTGCTGAAGCTTGTGTAAACTCTTGTCCATCAAGTCAGTGATGCCATTCAACCGTCTCATCTTCTGTTGTCCCCTTCTCCTGCCTTCAATCTTTCCCAACATCAGGGTCTTTTCCAATGAGTCAGTTCTTTGCATCACGTGGCCAAAGTATTGGAGTTTCAGCTTCAACATCAGTCCTTCCAATGAACCCTCGGGCAGATTTCCTTTAGGATTGACTGATTTGATCTTNGGTAGCCACAAGGCACTGTGACCAGTGAGCCCTTGAAATATGCCAAGTATGACAGAGAAACTTCCTTTTAAAATTATTTAATTTTAATAAATTTAAATTGTCATATGCCTAATAGCCATCCTTGTGAAGACAGCAGGTCTAGATTACGCAGTTAATTTAGGGCAAAATGCATGGTAGGCCTCAACTTTCTGCATACTTATGAAAATCAGCTTGGTTCAGGATTTCTCAACCTGGGCACTAATGACATTTTGGACTGGATAACGCTTTCTTGTCAAGATGCTGTTCTTTCCATTGTATGATGTTTAGCAGCATCCTTGGCCTGTACCCACTAGATGACAGTGGTACCCATTCTAATCATGAAATTAACAGTGTCTCCAGACTTTGTCCAACGTGGGGGAGGGCGAAGTTGGTGGTCGACTAAAGCTTTTACATAGAAAAGCACGTGAGGTGAACAGTGACCTCCTTAAGCACAACCTAGGTATCTGCGTTAGTTTTCTACTGCTGCCATAACCAAATATCACAAACAAACTTTTTTAGATTTTTGACAAAGGAATGGGTCATTTTCAGATATGAAATAATTAGTGATTGTATTAATTAAAGCAAATTATTGTTCAAAAATTTAAAAACAAATCCTTGAATCTGTTCCTATAAACTACTCTTAAGAGTAAAAGCCTGTATCTGCTAAGCTTTTTCTAAGAGGTGGGTGATGAAGAGTAAATAAAGCCAGATGGCATTTACACTTAAGGTTTCTTTCTCTTTTTGAGTTTGATGGACAAGATGTGACAAATTGTCTTTAAAAGCTCATTTTCCCAGGCTTGAGAGGTTAAGCTTGGTGAGGTTGACAAGGAGGAAGGTGTAGGGAGAAGTGGTGGCCCAAGGATAGAGTATTTGCTGACTCACTTTCCCACCACAAAGGGTGGCAAACTGAAATCAGGCCTTAATTTAACTCTTTTTTTGCCCTTTCAAAGATACAAGCACTTCCATTCATTGAAGCCTATGGTGGTAACAGGATTAGAGAAGGAGAAGCAGCAGCAGGGGAAGAAAGAGAAGGTAGATTGTGTTCTGGTTTTGTTTACAGGGAACTATGAGAGAGAGAAATGTACCAGAATAGAGTATTTTCTGCTAAAATAAAGCCACTGACCAAATTCGTACTTTTGTAATATGGGCAGTCTGAAGGGTTTCCCTCCCACAAAAGTCCATGAATAAGACTTCTGATCCACACAAGATGGTACAAACAGCTTTCTCCCTGTATCTCCCAGCTAAGTATAAACACAAATCCTGGGGAAAAACACAAGAGACAACCAAAGAGAACTCTGAAATGCAGAAAAGGAAAGTGAACCAATTAGAGACCCCAGGGCTAAATGGTCTCACCATCTCAGACCTAACAGAAGATCAGCCAAGCTCAAGACTTTCCAGATTCCCCACCAAAGGCAGCCCAGGTGGGCTCATTCCCCGCCCCAGATCAAATGGGGTATCACTGACACCACCAGGCACGCCTGCCACACTGGCAAAGGGCTGGATCAGGATCACCCCTGACAGTCAGTGGCCAGGGAAAGCACTCCACTCTCTTTCCTCACCAGACCTAAGGCTCCCCTGGCCTAGTGAGGGATAGCGGGCACCAGGCAGCGCCAGAAAAGGAGATTCTGACAGGAAAAAGCCCCACCTGGGAAGTGCTGTCCTTCCCTGCAACATGGGGGGAGGAGAGAGGAAAGGAGGATCCTACCGGCACAGCAAGAGCCAGGAAGTAGTTTGTTCTCGAGGCAAAGAACTCTTCTCTCCACCCCAACCAGAGACACTGGGAGGTCATGCCCAGGCAAACTCCTCCACCCCTCAGGTGGAACCATCAGGGACTCTGGGAATCTGAGCCGCCCCAAATAGGCCAAATCAATCAAAAGAGCACCACACAGTCCCTTAAAATGCTAAGCCTAAATGAGACGACTGACTGATAAAAGAAAAAATTAAAATAGGACCTTGAGTCTCCAAATATAATGGCTAAAATGTCTAGTTTACAATGGAAAATCATCCATCACATCCAAAATCAGGAAAATCACTACCTGACTGAGAAAAGAATCAGCTGATGCTAACACTGAGCTGGATCAGATATTAAATTACTGATAAGAATTTTAAAGCTGCCATAATAAAAACACTTCAACACACAACTGCAAATTCTTTAGAACAAATAAGTATCACAGCAAAGAGCTAGGAGTTTTAAAAAATAACCAAATGGAAGTTTGAAATTAAAATATACAATAACAAGAATAAAGAGTGGGGTTAAATAGTAGAAAGCAGATGACAGATATCAATTCATCTTAAGACAAATCAACAGAATCTACTCAGTCTGAATAAGAGGAATAAAATAGACTTAAACAAAAGAAGAAATCCATAGTGGCAGGGACCAGGGTGATAACAAAAGATTCAACATTTATATACATCATCAAAGGCCCAGGGGACATGAAAATGGAAGCAAACTTAAAAGAATATTAGAAGAAACAATGGTTCAAAATGTCCAAATCTGGCATATATATATGTATACATACACAACCTGTATATATAAGCTTACAGATTCAAGAAACAGTATGAAACTCAAAGAAGATAAACACAAAGAAATTCACCTCAAGACANAAGAATATTAGAAGAAACAATGGTTCAAAATGTCCAAATCTGGCATATATATATGTATACATACACAACCTGTATATATAAGCTTACAGATTCAAGAAACAGTATGAAACTCAAAGAAGATAAATACAAAGAAATTCACCTCAAGACATCTCATAATCAAATTTTGAGAAATGAAGCAAAAAAAAAAAAAAAAAAAAATCTTGACAGCATTCAGAGAGAGAAATGAAACATTACCCATAAGGGAACACCAGTTCAAACAAGAGCAAATTTCCCATCTAAAACCGTGACAGCCAGAAGTTAACTGGTACATTTTTTAAGTGTTGGGGAGAGGGAAAAAAGAAATGGTCATCTTCAAATTCCATATCCAGCAAAAGCATTTTTTAAGAATGTGAGGAAAACAAAGACATACTCAAATGAAGGAAAAATAAAAGAATTTGTTGCTAGCAGAACTACCTTTAAAAAACAGCTGAAAGAAGTTTTTCAAAAGAAAGAAATGGTAAAAGAAGGACTCTTGGAACATCAGGGAAAAAAAGGAAAAAAAAAAAAGGAACAGAAATACGGCTATGTAAAATAGACAATTCTCCTCAAGGGTTTTATAAAACAGGTCACTGAAACAAACACTAAATAATCACCTGATTCTCAAGAGGGAAAAATAAAGGGATTTAAATGGAAATAAAATAAGGCTTCCACACTTCAAAGTGGTAAAATACTGATATTGGTAGATGACGGTAACTCATATACATATAATGAAATACTCAGAGCAACCATTAAGAAAACAATACAAAGAGATATTCAAAAACACTGCAAATCAAGATGCAATCCTAAAAGTCCTGAATGCCTACTTGGGATTTTGCATATAAGATGGCGCAATGTATACAAAAGCATAAAGTCATTCAGGGAAAACTTCTGGACTGGGACCTACCTCACTGTGGGATGGATCTAGAACAGAGTAAGATCTGAATCTACCTGGAAATGTCCATCACCAGAACTTACTGGGCCTCACTTTTCGTATCTTTGGAATAGAAAGGGTTGGAGAAATAGGTCTGTAAGACAACTTGGGCCTTTTTAACTGTGTGATTATTCTATAAATTATGGGTTCCCATTCTTCTCACCCACCCAATGAATCATATTCCTTATAACTCAGATGTCTCTAAAAGTACCCTGAAAACTATGAGAAAATCTACAATCAAAAAGGCATTTATTGGTACGCATAATCAAGCCTCTCAGATTCCAGTAGAGAGAAGTAAGAGAAGGAAAAGACTCAAAAGTAACATATACCCATTGGAGCATGGACCATTTTCACTTAGAGGAATTATTCATTCTTTTTCCACCACTGGTAGGAAATGAAAGTAAGTATCTATTCCTGTTCACTTTGCATTCCTTGTAGGTCAATCTATATCTAATCTCTGAAACTAAAGGGATTACAGGAAAATTGGCTGGTTCGCATCACAGTACCCCAACTCTACGTGCTTTCACTTCTTCCTCAGCTGGCCATGCTACCGTAATCCAAGTCTGCATCAGTTCCAGAAATAATTTTACCTTTGGGAAGTGCTAGTCATATATGGTGGAGAAGGAAATGGCAACCCACTCCAGTATTCTTGCCTGGAGAATCCCAGGGATGGGGGAGCCTGGTGGGCTGCCATCTATGGGGTCGCACAGAGTCAGACACAACTGAAGTGACTTAGCAGCAGCAGCAGCAGTCATATACGGATGGTTTGGTACATTGGACAAATAAATTGATTTAATACAATGTTTTATAAACAAGTACAAACATCTTAACTTTATCATAAAGCTTAAAACTTTTGTTTTCTTATCAGTAATGTATAAAGATTAAAGACTCTATGTAAGAAATTCCCTGGTGGTCCAGTGGTTGGGACTCTGCGCTTTCATGGCCCACAGCTTGAGTTCAGTCCCTGGTCAGGGAACTAAGATCCTGCAAGTCACAGACTGAAGCAAATAAAATAAAATAAAATAAAGACTAGAAACTTCTGTCAATCTCTTATGTTTTGTGACCAGATAAACAGAATTAGATGGAATCACTCAACATGGCAATCCAGCTTTGTGGTTAAGAGCTCGGGCTTTGATGTCAGATGTACCTGGACTAGAAAGCACCCTGGTCTGTGTTCTTGCTGGCTCAGTGTCCTAGTTTAATATCCTGGGTCTCAGTTTATTCATTCGTAGAAAAGATATGATAGTATCTACTGCACAGGACTGCTGGAGGCTGCACACAAATAAGGCTACACACATCAAGTGCTTGGCATATACTAAGCATCATACTATAGGAACTTTGTTGTCAGAGGCACACATAATTTTGTAAACAAAGTGAAGCATTTTAAAAAGTCAGATAAGTAAGGGTCACGGCACAAAATTACAAGTCCTTAGAGATTTTACCTTCAGAGATGTTACCTCTGAAGCCAAACTTCTCCTGCATTAACACTGGAGACCCTGAGATTGTTTACCACCTGACTACAATGCTAGACTACTTCCTATATTAGGATAAAGAGCCTCTTGATGAAAGCAAAAGAGGAGAGTGAAAAAGTTGGCTTAAAGCTCAACATTCAGAAAACTAAGATGGGGAAATAGTGGCAGACTTTTTTGCTGGGCTCCGAAATCACTGCAGATGGTGACTGCAGCCATGAAATTAAAAGACGCTTACTCCTTGGAAGGAAAGCTATGACCAACCTAGATAGCATACTGAAAAGCAGAGACATTACTTTGTCAACAAAGGTCTGTCTAGTCAAGGCTATGGTTTTTCCTGTGGTCATGTATGGATGTGAGAGTTGGACTGTGAAGAAAGCTGAGCGCCGAAGAACTGATGCTTTTGAACTGTGGTGTTGGAGAAGATTCTTGAGAGTCCCTTGGACTGCAAGGAGATCCAACCAGTCCATCCTAAAGGAGATCAGTCCTGGTGTTCATCGGAAGGACTGATGCTGAACCTGAAACTCCAATACTTTGGCCACCTGATGCGAAGAGCTGACTCATTGGAAAAGACCCTGATGCTGGGAAAGACTGAGGGAAGGAGGAGAAGGGGATGACAGAGGATGAGATGGTTGGATGGCATCACTGACTCGATGGACATGGGTTTGGGTCGTCTCCCAGGTTGGTGATAGACAGCGAGGCCTGGCGTGCTGCAATTCATGGGGTTGCAGAGTCAGACACGACTGACTGACTGAACTGAACTCCTTCCATANCATATATATATGTATACATACACAACCTGTATATATAAGCTTACAGATTCAAGAAACAGTATGAAACTCAAAGAAGATAAACACAAAGAAATTCACCTCAAGACATCTCATAATCAAATTTTGAGAAATGAAGCAAAAAAAAAAAAAAAAAAATCTTGACAGCATTCAGAGAGAGAAATGACACATTACCCATAAGGGAACACCAGTTCAAACAAGAGCAAATTTCCCATCTAAAACCGTGACAGCCAGAAGTTAACTGGTACATTTTTTAAGTGTTGGGGAGAGGGAAAAAAGAAATGGTCATCTTCAAATTCCATATCCAGCAAAAGCATTTTTTAAGAATGTGAGGAAAACAAAGACATACTCAAATGAAGGAAAAATAAAAGAATTTGTTGCTAGCAGAACTACCTTTAAAAAACAGCTGAAAGAAGTTTTTCAAAAGAAAGAAATGGTAAAAGAAGGACTCTTGGAACATCAGGGAAAAAAAGGAAAAAAAAAAAAGGAACAGAAATACGGCTATGTAAAATAGACAATTCTCCTCAAGGGTTTTATAAAACAGGTCACTGAAACAAACACTAAATAATCACCTGATTCTCAAGAGGGAAAAATAAAGGGATTTAAATGGAAATAAAATAAGGCTTCCACACTTCAAAGTGGTAAAATACTGATATTGGTAGATGACGGTAACTCATATATATATAATGAAATACTCAGAGCAACCATTAAGAAAACAATACAAAGAGATATTCAAAAACACTGCAAATCAAGATGCAATCCTAAAAGTCCTGAATGCCTACTTGGGATTTTGCATATAAGATGGCGCAATGTATACAAAAGCATAAAGTCATTCAGGGAAAACTTCTGGACTGGGACCTACCTCACTGTGGGATGGATCTAGAACAGAGTAAGATCTGAATCTACCTGGAAATGTCCATCACCAGAACTTACTGGGCCTCACTTTTCGTATCTTTGGAATAGAAAGGGTTGGAGAAATAGGTCTGTAAGACAACTTGGGCCTTTTTAACTGTGTGATTATTCTATAAATTATGGGTTCCCATTCTTCTCACCCACCCAATGAATCATATTCCTTATAACTCAGATGTCTCTAAAAGTACCCTGAAAACTATGAGAAAATCTACAATCAAAAAGGCATTTATTGGTACGCATAATCAAGCCTCTCAGATTCCAGTAGAGAGAAGTAAGAGAAGGAAAAGACTCAAAAGTAACATATACCCATTGGAGCATGGACCATTTTCACTTAGAGGAATTATTCATTCTTTTTCCACCACTGGTAGGAAATGAAAGTAAGTATCTATTCCTGTTCACTTTGCATTCCTTGTAGGTCAATCTATATCTAATCTCTGAAACTAAAGGGATTACAGGAAAATTGGCTGGTTCGCATCACAGTACCCCAACTCTACGTGCTTTCACTTCTTCCTCAGCTGGCCATGCTACCGTAATCCAAGTCTGCATCAGTTCCAGAAATAATTTTACCTTTGGGAAGTGCTAGTCATATATGGTGGAGAAGGAAATGGCAACCCACTCCAGTATTCTTGCCTGGAGAATCCCAGGGACGGGGGAGCCTGGTGGGCTGCCATCTATGGGGTCGCACAGAGTCAGACACAACTGAAGTGACTTAGCAGCAGCAGCAGCAGTCATATACGGATGGTTTGGTACATTGGACAAATAAATTGATTTAATACAATGTTTTATAAACAAGTACAAACATCTTAACTTTATCATAAAGCTTAAAACTTTTGTTTTCTTATCAGTAATGTATAAAGATTAAAGACTCTATGTAAGAAATTCCCTGGTGGTCCAGTGGTTGGGACTCTGCGCTTTCATGGCCCACAGCTTGAGTTCAGTCCCTGGTCAGGGAACTAAGATCCTGCAAGTCACAGACTGAAGCAAATAAAATAAAATAAAATAAAGACTAGAAACTTCTGTCAATCTCTTATGTTTTGTGACCAGATAAACAGAATTAGATGGAATCACTCAACATGGCAATCCAGCTTTGTGGTTAAGAGCTCGGGCTTTGATGTCAGATGTACCTGGACTAGAAAGCACCCTGGTCTGTGTTCTTGCTGGCTCAGTGTCCTAGTTTAATATCCTGGGTCTCAGTTTATTCATTCGTAGAAAAGATATGATAGTATCTACTGCACAGGACTGCTGGAGGCTGCACACAAATAAGGCTACACACATCAAGTGCTTGGCATATACTAAGCATCATACTATAGGAACTTTGTTGTCAGAGGCACACATAATTTTGTAAACAAAGTGAAGCATTTTAAAAAGTCAGATAAGTAAGGGTCACGGCACAAAATTACAAGTCCTTAGAGATTTTACCTTCAGAGATGTTACCTCTGAAGCCAAACTTCTCCTGCATTAACACTGGAGACCCTGAGATTGTTTACCACCTGACTACAATGCTGGACTACTTCCTATATTAGGATAAAGAGCCTCTTGATGAAAGCAAAAGAGGAGAGTGAAAAAGTTGGCTTAAAGCTCAACATTCAGAAAACTAAGATGGGGAAATAGTGGCAGACTTTTTTGCAGGGCTCCGAAATCACTGCAGATGGTGACTGCAGCCATGAAATTAAAAGACGCTTACTCCTTGGAAGGAAAGCTATGACCAACCTAGATAGCATACTGAAAAGCAGAGACATTACTTTGTCAACAAAGGTCTGTCTAGTCAAGGCTATGGTTTTTCCTGTGGTCATGTATGGATGTGAGAGTTGGACTGTGAAGAAAGCTGAGCGCCGAAGAACTGATGCTTTTGAACTGTGGTGTTGGAGAAGATTCTTGAGAGTCCCTTGGACTGCAAGGAGATCCAACCAGTCCATCCTAAAGGAGATCAGTCCTGGTGTTCATCGGAAGGACTGATGCTGAACCTGAAACTCCAATACTTTGGCCACCTGATGCGAAGAGCTGACTCATTGGAAAAGACCCTGATGCTGGGAAAGACTGAGGGAAGGAGGAGAAGGGGATGACAGAGGATGAGATGGTTGGATGGCATCACTGACTCGATGGACATGGGTTTGGGTCGTCTCCCAGGTTGGTGATAGACAGCGAGGCCTGGCGTGCTGCAATTCATGGGGTTGCAGAGTCAGACACGACTGACTGACTGAACTGAACTCCTTCCATACCTGGTGTAACATATTGATAAAATAGGGTAAAATTCTACTTCATTTGTGTAATATAACTACTGGTGTTTTCTTTAAAAAACTTATTTTATCCCATGTGTTCTTTTCTTTGAGAAAAACTAAGTATCAAGACATGTATTCATTAAAAACAGCACCTTCATAATTTCAGCCTGTACTAGAAATGTAGGCTTATCTTCTCTTTTTTTAACACTAACCCAATAGATGCCAAATGGTCACCTCAAAAAATGATCTAATAAAAGCATAAATTCCAATCATTCTGTGGTAGAATTTTTTTCACATTTAAATATTTTCCTTGGATTTGACTCTCTCATAAACATTAGGGTTGATAATCAGTTATCAAAGTATTTTAAAAACAGCTAGTTTTCTTCAAGGCCTCTTCTAGGATAAGATTTTTAAATTAAAATGATTTCTAAGTAAAAAATATAAATGCACTTAGCAAATATAAAATATAACAGACATATCATAGAAAATACAAGTAATACCCAAGCTTCTATAGTGATATTGGGTCCAACTTATGGATAAAGGAGGTTTCTGAAAATTACTACGTGGAAAAATCCTTCATTGATGCGAAATAGACTTGGAATAATAATTTTGTAATTTTTGAAAAAACCTAAAATTAAGAATAAAACAACTTTTATCAATGACAATACAGTTTGTGTTATTACAGTGTAGATACCTAATCACAAAAGCTAATGCATACCTGAAAATATTAAAAATGTATTCATCATATCAGCTTAGCAAGGAGAAAGGGATAACAATGTACGAGAAGAGGTCAAGTCTTATTTAAGAATTTGATGGCAATAATGTCACGGACAGTCAATATTCTTGCTAAAGTACTGACTAGGGAACAACATCACAGAACCATCAAGGGAGGGGTAGAAAGAAGCTAAGACTAACAGACATGGGTGGAAGACAATCTGGATTCCTTAGAGATCTGGCAGGCTTCTGAGGCACAGAGAGCCTCCAGTCCCATTAGCACTGTAAAAAGGTAGACGGGGCTTCCCAGGTGGTGCTAGTGGTAAAGAACCCTCCTGCCAATGTCAGAGACGTAAGAGATGTGGGTTCGATCCCTGGGTTAGGAGGATCCCTTGGAGGAGGAAATGGCAACCCATTTAGTATTCTTGCCTGGAGAATCCCCATGGACAGAGGAGCCTGGCAGGCCACAGTTCATAGGGTCACAGTCGCACATGACTGAAGCAACTTGGCACAAAGGTTCCAGGCCTCCAGGGGAACAGCTCTTTGGTGGAAGAGAAGGCAGAGATAGACATATAAGGATAACGAAAGAACCATACATGAAAATAAACAGGTTACCCATAAAGCGAGAATAAGCACATCGACTTCAGTTTAGTTCAGTTCAGTCACTCAGTCGTGTCTGACTCTTTGAGACCTCATGATCATAGCAGCCAGGCCTCCCTGTCCATCACCATCTCTCGGAGTTCACTCAGACTCACATCCATTGAGTCAGTGATGCCATCTAGCCATCTCACCCTCTGTCGTCTCCTTCTCCTCCTGACCCCAGTCCCTCCCAGCATCAGAGTCTTTTCCAATGAGTCAACTCTTCGCATGAGGTGGCCAAAGTACTGGAGTTTCAGCTTTAGCATCATTCCTTCCAGAGAAATTCCAGGGCTGATCTCCTTCAGAATGGACTGGTTGGATCTCCCTGCAGTCCAAGGGACTCTCAAGAATCTTCTCCAACACCACAGTTCAAACACATGAATTCTTCGGCATTCAGCCTTCTTCACAGTCCAACTCTCATATCCACACATGACTACTGGAAAAACCATAGCCTTGACTAGATGAACTTTTGTTGGCAAAGTAATGTCTCTGCTTTTCAATATGGTATCTAGGTTGGTCATAACTTTCCTTCCAAGGAGTAGGCGTCTTTTAATTTCATGGCTGCAGTCACCATCTGCAGTGATTTGGGAGCCAAAAAAAATAAAGTCTGACACTTTTTCCACTGTTTCCCCATTTACTTCCCATGAAGTGCTAGGACCAGATGCCACGATCTTCATTTTCTGAATGCTGATCAGAAATATCGACCTCAGATTCTTCTAAATCAGAAGAGTCTTCTAAATCTATCTTGACCCATTAATTCTATACTTTTCCCCANTTTCCACTGTTTCCCCATCTACTTCCCATGAAGTGATGGGACCAGATGCCATGATCTTCATTTTCTGAATGCTGATCAGAAATATCGACCTCAGACTCTTCTAAATCAGAAGAGTCTTCTAAATCTATCTTGACCCATTAATTCTATATTTTTCCCCATCATTTCTGTGTCAGGACAACAGAAAGATGCTCTCAGATAAAAGATATGTTACTATCTGTGTGATGGGACTATGTGGGTGACTATTAATATTTTCTTTGTTTTTCAATATTTCCCCACTTATATGTGTTGATCATATACTATGATAGAAGAAAAATAAACATCATTAATAAAAAAAACTTAGCCATTAAAGCAGAATAAGAAGCAAGAATCACAGAGGATAGAAAGATGGCTTGCTATGCAAAGAATATTTGAATTGTCTGATTTATACCAGTTTTAATCATCCCAAAATTTTCTATCAAAAAAGAAAGATATCCTTAAAACACACACACACACACACCACATTCACATACCCCTTTTCTGATTTCAGAATGAATTCATTTAAAAATTACAGTAGAAAAAGTTTAAGCTCTTTTCCAGTCCAAATAGGTCAGCCTCTCATCTACTGCTCTTTATCTGTTCTTAGGAAACA
>SJYW01053376.1:10195-27457 GCA_006410735.1 Raphicerus campestris | reverse complement strand
TGCTAAGATTTAACAACTGCTTGAATGTATGACTTGATCCCGGGGCAGTTTTACGCTTTTCAGTTGGGCTTCCCAGGTGGCCCTAGTGGTAAAGAACCTGCCTGCTGGTGAAGGAGATACAAGAGTCGTTGGTTCAATCCCTGGATTGGGAAGATTCCCTGGAGAAGGGCATGTCAATTCATTCCAGTATTCTTCTCTGGAGAATCCCATGGACAGAGGAGCCTGGTGGGCTACAGACCATGGGGTCACAAAGAGTCAGACACAACTTAACAACTGAGCAAAAGCAAAAAAAAAAAAAAGAAAAGGTTCTCCTGTGCAGCCTGTGTTGAGAACCATTGCAGTGGTTCTCTCTGGATGGCATAATTGTTAGAGTTATCAGCTTTTAAAGATTAATTGAGCTTTTGATAACAAAGATTCTTCCTAAATAGAAGTAATATTTTTCATCCATTTGTGAGCTCCTACATGTGCTAAGTTGAGTTACCCAGTTGTCCCCAAATGAAGTTTTTGGCTTTCTAAGGCAGAGTAGATTTTGCTATTGTTCCCTGTGTCGTCTTTTGGAAAATGATCTATTATTGGTAAAGCTTTGGCATGGGATAGGGAGTTCAGTCTCTGGTTGCGTTTCACCCAGTTCCTAATGAAGCCTTTTTATATGAAAGACTCGACAGACGAGACTTGAAGTTAAGTGTATTGATTTGCATATTGATTTCCTGTGAATCTTGAGGTTGCCACTGTATATCACACCCGACCAGAATCTGCTCTGTTTGGATAAGAAAGATAATTCAGACGGTTGGGTTTATTGCCCAGGCTGTTAAATTGCAAAATAAAATAAAAGTTGTCAACCATTTTCGTTTATGGCTGTTGGAAGAAAGGTTCAGATTAAAGTTAACATTGAAGAGGCTGAATGTTGACAGGCTGTATTTCTTTACCCTGGATTCAACATTTCTGTTCATTCTGAAACAGCCTCAGTTAATTCTGTAGCAGTGGTTGTCTGCTGAACATATTTAGAATCCCCGGGTGGGTTTGTTAAAACACAGATCACTGGGCTCCAGAGTTTCTGATTGAGCAGGTGGAAGGTGGGACCTGAGACTTGGTGTCTAACAAGGTCCCAGGTGACATGGCTGCTCTGTGGCTGCTGGAGCTGGGGGGTGGTGGGGGTGTGTGTGTGACATACTTTGAAAAGCACTGTGCTAAAGCATTTTGTATTAAATTTCATAGTACTTTATTCTGTAGGAAATATCTGAGGGGAAAATGGTAAAATTTATCTTTATAAGGCTTACCCAGGAGTGTGTTTTATCACAGGAAGTGAAAATATGCTAGAATAATTTAAAAATGTTTCCTCTACAAATGTGATACTACCCTGATTCCATGTGTAGTGATGGGGCCCCAGAGTAGACACACGGAAAAGTAGAGGTTTATCTGTCTCAGTGATTTGTGAGGCTTTTATGACCACACCATGTCCACGTACATAACGGGAATATTTTCTTAAATGCCTAATTCAAAGGACAAATGCTTTTAGAAAATGACGTCAGTGTAGCAATGAGTCCACATGAGAGGACCTTTTTCAATCCTGTCCTATCATATCCCACATAGACTTATAACCCTTGGTGAATAACTAAGTCTATTTTCTGGGTCCTTGGCTTCTACACCTAGAGCACCAGAAATTAAGTTGTAAACATTTCTGTTGCAACTGAATGCTTTCAATTTCTGGATGTGCAAGTATACCTTTACAATACCGTATATCACCTAATATGCAGCATTTGCCCAGACGAATTCTAAGTTAGACATCTCCTTTAAGAGATGAAAAAAAGGGAATCCTTATACCCTATATTTGAAGTCCTAAGAGCCTACAAAACAATGTACTACTGAAAGGAAATACACAGTACCCCCAGAACCTCTAGATCCTATTTCAGAGAAGGCAACTATCTATCATAAACATGCCTCTAATAAGCCTGAGTTAGAGAAACACAGAGCCTAAAGTGAAGGCTTCTAATGAAGAGGCAGATTCATACAGTAAGTCCCCTACATACGAACAAGTTCCATTCTAAGAGCACGTTCATAAGTCCAATTTGTTCATAAGTCCAATCTGTAAGTCCAAAAAAGTTAGTCTAGGTTCGCAATTAACACAGTCAGCTATGTAGTACTGTACTGTAATAGGTTTATAATGCTTTTATAATATATAATGCTGCTGCTACTGCAGCTAAGTTGCTTCAGTCGTGTCCGACTCTGTACGACCCTATAGACAGCAGCCCACCAGGCTCCCCCGTCCCTGGGATTCTCCAGGCAAGGGCACTGGAGTGGGTTGCCATTGCCTTCTCCAGTGCCTGAAAGTGAAAAGTGAAAGGGAAATCACTCAGTTGTGTCCGACTCTTAGTGACCCTATGGACTGCAGCTTACCAGGCTCCTCCATCCATGGGATTTTCCAGATATAATAACACAAACAATATGCAGATAAATAAAGATAAAATATAAGAAAACATTTTAAATCTTATAGTAGTATAGTACCTTGAGAAGTACAGTACAGTACAGTCCAACAGCTGGCATAGAGGGGCACATTCGAGCCTGAAAACTTTGCAACCTGAAGGTTCCTATGTAGGGCACTTAAGATATATCCCGCTTGCTGCAGGATAATTCTGCATGGGCCACTCTTATGTCTGCATGTTTCTCTAGGGCTATCCATTGAACTTAACTGTTTCAGATAAACATTTCAAGGATGTTTGTATGGTGAATAGCTCTGGAAGATAGAGCTAGATGAGCTCCTCCCCACTGCAACTCTTGAACAAAGGAAAGGTACCCATACTGCTCCATACTATGGGATCCATACTATAAAAGATCGGGGTTCTCTAAGCTCAGTACTCTTATCCTGAAGTGCAACCTACTGCCTCGGCAGGTGTCACCAGACCCTCTTCACATCACCCTGTTGGCATTGCAGCTTTGGGAAATGGTGCAAAAAAAATGCTAACACTTTGGCCATTGCTTTTTCTGTAAGTAATTAACTGTGCTTTCCCCGTGACTTTGGAGTCCTCTGTCTTCCATTCAGCATCCACAAAACTGGGGCAGGTTGACTTTGTTAATTTAGATCTGGGGAAAAATAACAGAGCATTCATGATTTTTTAAAATTTATTTTTAATTGGATAATTGCTTTACAGTGATGTGTTGTACATCAACATAAATCAGCCATAGGTATACGTACGTCCTCCTGGCTTTGGAACCTGCCTTCCACCTCCCTTTCCATCCCACCCCTCTAGGTTGTCACAGAGCTCCATGTTGGAGCTCCCCACGTCATACAGCAAATTCCCACTGGCTATCTCTTTTACATATGGTAATGTATACGTTTCAATGTTACCCTCTCAATTCATCCCACCCTCTCCTTTCCCACCTGTGTCCACAGTCTGTTCTCTAAGTCTGCATCTCCACTGCGGTCCTGCAAACAGGTTCATCAATACCATCATTCTAGATTCTATATATATGTGTAAATATGTGATATTTGTTTTCCTCTTTCTAACTTACTTCACTTTGTATAATAGGCTCTAGGTTCTCTACCTCATTAGAACTGACTCAAATGTGTTCCCTTTTATGGCTGAGTAATATTCCATTGTATATATGTACCACAACTTCTTTATCCATTCATCTGCAGATGAACATCTAGGTTGCTTCTAGTTATTGTAAATAGTGCTGCGATGAACACTGGGGTATGTGTGTCTTTTGAAATTATGGTTTTCTCAAGGTGTATGTCCAGTAGTGGGATTGTTGAGACCTTTCTTGATTCTTGACACTGCTTTTCCTCATCTCAGTATCCAGCACAGTTTGCTCCTTTATGACATGCTATCTTGGAAATTATTCTTTTCCTTCTGAGAAGTTGTTTTTGTATTTGCACGTTCTGTACTTTCATTAGTATGAGTATTTGGTATATATTCATCTTCTCCACTAGACTTACTGAAACCAGGATTATGTACTTAGGTTTAATTTATTTTGTTCATGTTTGAAATTTTAGTGCCCTAAAGAAAGCCTGGAACTTTTGTTAAGCTCAGAACTTAACAAAATTTAGTGATTGATGGAAGGAATGGAGACTTCATTGGTTAGTTTTTGTGGCAAGTTGGATTTCCTGGGAAAAAGACTCTGAGAAAGGCAAAAAAATGCAGAAAGTCTAATGGGATAAACTCCTGTGGAATGTAGGAGAAGAAAGCAAGACTAGATAAAAGGGTTCATTCTCAAGAAGTTCCCTTCCATTCCATCAGGGAACTTCCTTCAGAGCTGTGCTGAGTTGAGGCAACTAGCCAAGACCTTTAGAAACCCTCATTGACCGTCTGTTGGATGCAGGCTTCCCGTCAGGGGTGCAGCCACAGATGAAGCCATTTTCAAAGAGCACTGATGTTGAGGGCTATATTCAGGTGGTATTCCAACATCTGGGTTAATAACTGAAAGGTGCTTTGGGAGGTATATCACACAGTACACCCCTGCGACCTTCACTATGTTTATGTTCTTGCTACAAGAGTCAATGAGGGATGGTCTTTCTCTTACTATTGCTTTCTGTGGCTCCAGTGAGCAGCTTGGAGTGGGGAGTATGGTATCTCATTCATGCAAACTTTTAAGAAGCTCACTCTGTTTCCCATGGAATGGGAAATGACACACATGTACTAAAAAGGCTTGGTGGAGGTTGATAGGATAATCTATTTAAGAACCATGTGATTCAAGTACCTGAAGATCACTCTCATGTGCATGAGTTTTTGACATGAAGAAGAACTTGAGTATTCTATTTTAAAATTTTCAACATATTTGTTTTAAAAAAATTTTTGGCTGTCCTGGGTCTTCATTGCTGTGCAGGCTTTTCTCTAGTTGCAGAGTGTGTGGGCTTCTCATCGTGGTGACTTTTCTTATTGAAGAACACAGGCTGTAGGGCGAGAGGGCTCAGTACTTGTGGCTCCCTGGCTCTAGAGCTCAGGCTCAGTAGTTGTGATGCCTGGGCTTAGTTGCTCCTTGGCCTGTGGGATCTTCCTGGGTGAGGGATCAAACCCCTGTCTCCTGCATCGGCAGGAGAGTCTTTAGTCCTGAGTCACCAGAGAAGCACTTGAGCATCCATTTCTTATTCCTCCTTCCACACATTCTGTGCTTCAAATGCCTTGAAATATACATACAATACCTGGCTTTTTTCCCTACATTTCAGTACAGTTCAGTTCAGATGATCAGTCATGTCTGACTCTTTGTGACCCCATGGACCACAGCATGCCAGACCTCCCTGTCCATCACCAACTCCCAGAGTTTACCCAAACTCGTGTCCGTCAAGTTGGTGATGCCATCCAACCATCTCATCCTCTGTCATCCCCTTCTCCTCCTGCCCTCAATCTTTCCCAGCATCAGNATCACCAACTCCCAGAGTTTACCCAAACTCATGTCCGTCAAGTTGGTGATGCCATCCAACCATCTCATCCTCTGTTGTCCCCTTCTCCTCCTGCCCTCAATCTTTCCCAGCATCAGGGTCTTTTCGAATGAGTCAGCTCTTCGCATCAGGTGCCCAAAGTATTGGAGTTTTCAGCTTCAACATCAGTCCCTCCAATGAACACTCAGGACTAATCTTCTTTAGGATGAACTGGTTGGATCTCCTGCAGTCCAAGGAGCTCTCAAGAGTCTTCTCCAACACCACAGTTCAAAAACATCAATTCTTCGGCGCTCAGCTTTCTTCACAGTCCAACTCTCACATCCATACATGACCACTGGAAAAACCATAGCCTTGACTGGACAGACCTTTGTTGGCAAAGTAATGTCTCTGCTTTTTAACATATATCTAGGTTGGTCATAACTTTCCTTCCAAGGAGTCAGCGTCTTTTAATTTCATAGCTGCAATCACCATCTGCAGTGATTTTGGAGCCCCCCAAAATAAAGTTGGCCACTGTTTACACTGTTTGCCCATCTGTTTGCCACGAAGTAATGGGACCGTTATGCCCATGGGACTAAGATGCCATGATCTTAGTTTTCTGAATGTTGACCTTTAAGTCAACTTTCTTACTCTCCTCTTTCACTTTCATCAAGAGGCTCTTTAGTTATTCACTTTCTGCCATAAGGGTGGTGTTATCTGCATATCTAAAGTATTGATATTTCTCCCAGCAATCTTGATTCCAGCTTGTACTTCCTCCATCCCAACGTTTCTCATGATGTACTCTGCATAGAAGTTAAATAAGCAGGGTGACAATATACAGCCTTGACAAATTCCTTTTCGGATTTGGACCAGTCTGTTGTTCCGTGTCCAGTTCTAACTCNCATCCCAACGTTTCTCATGATATACTCTGCATAGAAGTTAAATAAGCAGGGTGACAATATACAGCCTTGACAAATTCCTTTTCGGATTTGGACCAGTCTGTTGTTCCGTGACCAGTTCTAACTCTTACTTCTTGACCTGCATACAGATTTCTCAAGAGGCAGGTCAGGTGGTCTGGTATTCCCATCTCTTTCAGAATTTTCCACAGTTTATTGTGATCCACATAGTCAAAGGCTTTGGCCTAGTCAATAAAGCAGAAATAGATGTTTTTCTGTTTGTCCTAGATTTAAACCCTTGCAAGTGCTGTTTCCTGGGATCAAAATGCCGGTGTCTCTATCTTGCCTCCCTCACTCTTTTCTATCCCCTTCTAAGCACGGTTTGAGACTGAGCTCAAATGATGCATCTTTTGCAAAACATTTTCTGAATTTCTCTCCTGATTTTCCCAGCAGGCTTGTTTGTCTGCTGGGTGTTTTGTAGAGACTTCCCCTTAGCCATTTTCACTTGGCTGTGATTTCATTATGTCTCTATTAAGGGACTGAGTATTTCTTGCGGGCAGAGACTATATTTTACTCACATATCCCCAGACCTTATCACAAGGCCTGGCACCACTGCCGTGCAGGAGCTGGCTCCTAATGACTTGTGTGTGCCAAAGTGTAATTTTTCAGGAAGATTGTTATAGCCATTACTAGACACAGAATTACATAAAACTGTCATTAAATACATTTTATCAAAAGACAAAGAAATACTACAGACTCACCTCTTCCCAGTCGTTTTTCTGCCTTTTGCTGTTAGTCATGCTGTTGAAGTTATCTACATCTCCATTGTCTGTAGCAATGACCTACAGTAAAGGGATGAGCACTGAGCATCCATTGCCAGCTCCATGTTTAATGATATCATGCTGGTCGATTGAAACTGGCCACAGTTAGAGGAATTTCCTATGGACACTGCCAAATACTACAAACCAGAGCTCCATCTCAACTGGAACAGATTGTTGAACATTTCATAAGCACATCATTTCTATACCTGCCACAAAAATGGTGCTTGATGAATTTCAGCTGAAGTAAAGGAAAAGAAATTTTGGAAAATTTCATTTAGGCTGAGCATGAGGTGGGCGGCTGTGGAAGCCCAGAAGGAGATTGGATCTGGGATTGTTAAGGATTACAACTAGGGGGACGAGCCCATGGTCAACCACTTAAATAACTATTCTCACTTTACCTACAATAGATTATTTTTTTAAAAAAAACTTATATCCTTTAAATTTTGTTTTCATTTTATTTTTAATCTGAGGATAATTACTTTACAGTATTGTGATGATTTCTGCCATACCTCAGCATGAATCAGCCATAGGTTTACATATGTCCCCTCCCTTTTAGATCTTCCTCCGTCCCCTTCCCACCACCTCTAGGTTGTCACAGAGTACTGGCTTTGGGTTCCCTGTGTCATGCAGCAAATTCCCACTTGCTATCTGTTTTGCATATGGTAATATATGTTTTCATGTGACTCTCAAATCATTCCACCTTCTCCCTCTTCCACTGTGTCCAAAATTCTCTTCTCTATGTCTTTGAAAAAAGAAATTATTCATTTATTTTTGGCTTCGCTGGGTCTTCATAGCTGCCAGGGCTTTCTTAAGTTTTGGTGAGCAGGGGCTACTCTTTGCTTCAGGGCGCAGGCTTCTCATTGAGGTGGCTTCTCTCATTACAGAGCACAGGCTCTAGGGCATGCGGGCTTCAGTACTTGTGGCGTTCAGGCTTAGTTGTCCTGTGGCATGTACAGTCTTCCCTGATTAGGGATTGGACCCTTGTGCCCTGCATCAGCAGGTGGATTCTTACCCACTGGACCACCAGGGAAGTCCTGCAATATATTCTTGCAATGAGCAATGTATGGGACCTGGCATGTTTTCAAACCTGCTCTTCAGGGTCTAACACTTGATATTTAGTCTCTAAGTTAATTCCAGAAGCTGATGATATCTGTAATAGAATGTTCACTGAGAAAGATTGGCTTTTATTATCTTAATTTTTAGCTGAAATCTCAAGACAGGCCCTGAGCGACTGCATGAAATTTTAATTGCAAACATGATTTCTTTTGATTGCCATATGGCTATATCATGATGTATATTTACTCTTTCTGAACCACTGGGTGTGAATATCCTAGGATGACAGATATGGTTAGTGGTGCTGTTGTTGAGGTTGCTGGATGGGATGGCGGATGTTTTCTTAATGTGTAGAGATCAAGGACTGTGTTTGCAGAACCAAGTACTGAGAGATAGGAGGAATTACTTGTGATTCTGCCCCAAATGTCAGGGTCTGAGGAAGACAGGTTGGTGCATGAGGTTGAAGTGGTAGCTGAGTCTCTGTTTTATTTAAAGATACGGGGCTTCTCTATTCTCTCCTATTCTGGGCCAAAGGAGACATTTTAATATATTTGTTAACATGAAAGCTACTTTTAATTTCCTTATTATGATGTAGATTTATACTTCTCCTAAAATAAAAAGGCAATACAACAAGAAATAAACTTTTTGTGCATGTTCAGGTGTGTCTAACTCTTTGTAGACTCCATGGACTATAGCCCACCAGACTACTTTGTCCATGGAATTTTCCAGGCAAGAATAGTGGAGTGGGTTGCAGGGGATATTCTTGACCCAGGGATCAAACCCATGTCTCTTGTGTCTCCTGCACTGGCAGGCAGATTCTTTACCACTGTGCCACCTGGGAAGCATGAGAAATAAAGAAGAAAGTGAAAATATAAATCACCTGATGTCCTATCATTTTGAGATAACTCTTTAAACATTTTCATATTTATCTATCCAGATTTTCAGTACATTCTTGGTCCTACATGTCCAAAAGATTGGATTGAATTTTAGTTTCCACGGTTGATATTTACAAGCATTAAATTTCCTGCAGTTCCTACACACAATAAATAGCATTTTAATATTATGTTTCATGGAACACCAGCCTCATGGAGGCTGATGTGGTGTGTGTTTTTTTTTTTTTTAAGAGGCAAATATTCTTGGATTTATTTGTCATTGTTCTGTTTGTAGAGTTTTGTTTTTGCTTTTGCCTATACTGTGTGGCATGTGGGAATCTTAGTTCCCCTGATCATGGCTCAAACCCTCGCCCCACACAGTGGAAGCACAGAGTCTTAACTATTGAATGTGAGAGACTTGCACACTAGTATGGAGCTATGACTTACCTGTTTCCACTGCAAGTTATGGGAGTGGATTGAAGAAGTGGGAAAATGTGAGGTCCTTTGGCTCCTTAATGTTGCTGGCGGAAGCTGGAAATGCATGATGGGTTTTTAGTTTTTGGCTCACTCATTCAACACACATTCCACTGACAATGTATCAGATTCTGGTGTCCCAGAGAAGAATAAGACACAGCCACTGCTCATATCCTAGTAATAGNGAGCAATGTATGGGACCTGGCATGTTTTCAAACCTGCTCTCTAACACTTGATATTTAGTCTCTAAGTTAATTCCAGAAGCTGATGATATCTGTAATAGAATGTTCACTGAGAAAGATTGGCTTTTATTATCTTAATTTTTAGCTGAAATCTCAAGACAGGCCCTGAGCGACTGCATGAAATTTTAATTGCAAACATGATTTCTTTTGATTGCCATATGGCTATATCATGATGTATATTTACTCTTTCTGAACCACTGGGTGTGAATATCCTAGGATGACAGATATGGTTAGTGGTGCTGTTGTTGAGGTTGCTGGATGGGATGGCGGATGTTTTCTTAATGTGTAGAGATCAAGGACTGTGTTTGCAGAACCAAGTATTGAGAGATAGGAGGAATTACTTGTGATTCTGCCCCAAATGTCAGGGTCTGAGGAAGACAGGTTGGTGCATGAGGTTGAAGTGGTAGCTGAGTCTCTGTTTTATTTAAAGATACGGGGCTTCTCTATTCTCTCCTATTCTGGGCCAAAGGAGACATTTTAATATATTTGTTAACATGAAAGCTACTTTTAATTTCCTTATTATGATGTAGATTTATACTTCTCCTAAAATAAAAAGGCAATACAACAAGAAATAAACTTTTTGTGCATGTTCAGGTGTGTCTAACTCTTTGTAGACTCCATGGACTATAGCCCACCAGACTACTTTGTCCATGGAATTTTCCAGGCAAGAATAGTGGAGTGGGTTGCAGGGGATATTCTTGACCCAGGGATCAAACCCATGTCTCTTGTGTCTCCTGCACTGGCAGGCAGATTCTTTACCACTGTGCCACCTGGGAAGCATGAGAAATAAAGAAGAAAGTGAAAATATAAATCACCTGATGTCCTATCATTTTGAGATAACTCTTTAAACATTTTCATATTTATCTATCCAGATTTTCAGTACATTCTTGGTCCTACATGTCCAAAAGATTGGATTGAATTTTAGTTTCCACGGTTGATATTTACAAGCATTAAATTTCCTGCAGTTCCTACACACAATAAATAGCATTTAAATATTATGTTTCATGGAACACCAGCCTCATGGAGGCTGATGTGGTGTGTGTTTGTTTTTTTTTAAGAGGCAAATATTCTTGGATTTATTTGTCATTGTTCTGTTTGTAGAGTTTTGTTTTTGCTTTTGCCTATACTGTGTGGCATGTGGGAATCTTAGTTCCCCTGATCATGGCTCAAACCCTCGCCCCACACAGTGGAAGCACAGAGTCTTAACTATTGAATGTGAGAGACTTGCACACTAGTATGGAGCTATGACTTACCTGTTTCCACTGCAAGTTATGGGAGTGGATTGAAGAAGTGGGAAAATGTGAGGTCCTTTGGCTCCTTAATGTTGCTGGCGGAAGCTGGAAATGCATGATGGGTTTTTAGTTTTTGGCTCACTCATTCAACACACATTCCACTGACAATGTATCAGATTCTGGTGTCCCAGAGAAGAATAAGACACAGCCACTGCTCACATCCTAATAATAGACACAGAATGGAAACAAATAAATAATAATAGGGCTTGGTAATTGCTCTTATAGGAGTTTTACCTTTATTATTTTAAAGACACACACACACACACACACACACACACACCCCTATATCTTGTTTTTTTGGTATGGACCATTTTTAAAGTCTTTATTGAATTTCTTGCAGCACTGCTTCTGTTTTATGTTTTGTTCTTTTGGCTGTGAGGCATGGGGGATCTTAGCTCATTGACCAGGGATTGAACCTGTACCCCCTGTATTGGAAGGCAAAGTCTTAACTGGACCACCAGGGAAGTCCCTTATATGGGGATTTTAAACAGAGATCTGTGGGACCACAAAGGATATAGTCATTATCTTTCTGGGAGGAACTAGAGTAGTATGCGTTCCTATGTGCTAAGTCGCTTCAGTTGTGTCCAGCTCTTCGCAACTCCATGGACTATTGCCCACCAGGCTCCTCTGTCCATGGGATTCTCCAGGCAAGAATACCGGAGTGGATTGTCCTGCCCTTCCCCAGGGATTGCACCCACATCTCTTAGCTTCCAGCACTGGCAGGCAAGTTTGAGCTCTTTACCACTAAGGCCACCTGGGAAGCCTAACTACTTAAATCCTTTTCTTTAACAAATGAAAATTCAACATGACCTTAAGGACAAAGCAAAAACAATCCAAGCTCTCAAATACAGTCACTCACAGTATGCCTCTTATTCTCCTTGACTATTTCTTCCTTGGTGAAGGTTTAATTCTTCCGGAAGCTCTCTCCATAATATGGCAAAAGTGGTCGTCTCCAGTTGCTGGATGATTTTTATCAGACTCTTTATTCATGCCTCTATTCTGGAGTGTGGAAGAGTACACCGGCCTAGCTGCTGTTGCATGTCCACGTTTGAATCAATTCCTGTGTCTAGGGCCAAGCCATTCTTACAGGCCAGGCTTAGATTGTGTTGCTACGGACCAGGGTTCTTGGCCTTCCCCATTCGATAAAAATTAACTAGAGGCCGGGCAAGAAATTCAGGCAAGGCTTTACAGGGGCCCCTGCTTCAGCAGGGAGGGACAAGGACAAACAACAGATTGCCTTGTTGGCTTGCGGGTAGGTGAGCTTGTTCCTTATATGGGGTGGAGGAAGGGGAGTGAGCCAGGGGTCCTCCCGGGGTCAGGCTGGAGGTGTGGCTTAGGCATTTGGCCCACCCCTTAGGTGGTGTTGAGTGCAAGAGCCATGCGCAGTACCCTGCTATGGCTCCTGACACCTTGCTTCTGCTTCAGGCTCTTGAAAAGTGGTGGATGGGTTTTTTGGTCTCTGTATCTTTTGGGTCCAGGATTTGCCCCAACTGCGCATGCACACAAGTATTTTTAGGCCCATGCCTTTTCTTTGTACTTTTAGCTGGAGGAGAGATGTGTCCCGGTGCAGGCACTGCAGCACTGCAGCCAACAGCCCCAGGTCTCAGGTCCCAGCCTGTCTCAGTGGAATCTCTCCGATAACCTCTTTTGAACTGTATGCGCTGAGAGTAGGGAAAGGAGTCACCCTGAACTGGAAGGAGTGGCCACTGGCAGCTGTCTCCTGCACGACGGCCTCCCCATGGAGGTGATGGTTAGCACTTGGCAGGATGAATTTTTACCAGCTAAAAAGCTTTGAGTGTCAGGGGCGTGATGCAGATGGCTGAATTAGGGTATGCAAAAGAGAAAGGGGATTTGAGTGAGGCTAGAAACAGCGGGCATAGGAGTCCCGATTGTGAAAGACTGTTTTGACTAGACCAAGAAATTGGTATTTATCCTTCTAGGTTAGCTTTGACTGTTAGGAAGACAGGTCTGGTGAGAGACAAGAAGATGGCTGTGAATGGAGAGAACCTGGTTTTGTCAGAAAGATGGGTTGTCTGAGGGTTGCCAGTTGGAAAGTGGTGGCTCGGGGCTCCTGGGCTGAGGATTGTTGAGAAAAAATGCCAATGGATTAGCAACACACAACATCTTATTTGAGGTCTTCTCAGGTGGCTCAGTGGTAAAGAATCTGCCTGCCAATGCAGTAGAGTTGGGTTCGACTCCCTGGGTTGGGAAGATCTGCCGCCCCCCGCCCCCCAAAGGAAATGGCAACCTAATTCCAGTATTCTTACCTGGGAATTCCTATGGACAGAGGAGTCTTCTGGACTCTAGTCCATGGCATCACAAAAGACTAACCAACTATGCAAAAGAGTTAAACATGACTTACCAACTAAACAACAACAATCATCTGATTTAGGATGGAGAGTCATGGCATACAGGCTATGTATTCTATGATACTTTCAAGCTATGCCAATGAGGAATTATCAGAGTACCCCTGCCACCCCAGCTGTTTCCTTTTCTTTCCAAAAAGGAGAAAGAAAATCTCAGTGACTTCATGTTCCTTATTATTTATTGATTTACTACCACCATTGTCTGATTATTTATTGATAATAGACTAGAAAAACTCATATTTTCATATGGCTTCTTTTATATATCAATGAAACAATTGAACATTGCTATTTGCTCCAATATAAATGCAATATACTTTTTGTAGAAGTAGGAAATTCTTGTTTGAAAAGGTCTTCCTCAGACGGTTTTAGAAACATACGGCATGGTATTCCCTGTGGTCACAGCCATCTCAGGCCCCCTGCTCTTCTGTCTTGGCTTATAAATTTTCATCTCATTTCTCTGGGCTTATGTTTTAAGGCTTAATAATAAATGGTATTAGATTGAACTGCCTCTTTGTAGGTTTTCTATTCTTAGTATATGGGTGAATAGATTAATTTATCACACTATTAATCTGTCACCCTTCAGCAGCCATAAATTCAATTTCATACATTAACATGTGACTCCCGAGGGGATAGGGTAGATCTCAGGCCACAAATAACAAGTTATTAAAGTTGGAGATGAATGTGTGAATAACTGTGAGGAACAGAATTAACTCATGAAATTTTTAAAATGACTTTTTAAATGGACAGCCCATGAGTACTCTCTTCACGCGTGCCAACTAAGAAAAGCAGGGCCAACTGATTCTTCAAGCTTGGACTTTTACCTGACTTTTGAACTTTTCCTCTGAATTCAGTCCCTTCTATGCTATATCCCTGAGATCCTCAGTTCTGTTGACAGTTCCTTTGAAAGTGCCACCCTGTTTCAAAATGATGTTTCCATTCATGCCGTTGCATCTCTCTGGCATGATCTTCTCACCCCGTCTGCTTACTTACCATTTTCCAAAGCCCAATTCACTTGTCATTTCTGAGAGGCATGACTCCATGACCCTCTTCCTTCTTTCCCTCCTCCACGTTAAATGTTCTTCCATGATTTCCCTGATCTTGCTTGATGGTTCTGTTACATTTATTTAGCTGTCTTTGCCACTTGCCTGTGAGCTTAGTCAGGACACGCATTATCTTCTATTGTGGTACTCTGTGGTGCACTGGGAGATCAATCAATGCCTGCTGGATTGATTTGAAAGCCAATGTCCCAGGTGTCCCAGAAGACTCTTATAAGTCTGAGTAAACAGTGAAAAAACAAATTGAGAATAGCTCCACTTTCGCAGTCTTCTGATGCCAGAGGCATGAAAGACCTCAGTATGAAGAGGTTTCTAATTCAAGATGTTCCAGTGGAGTCCATTTTCCTCTTGTTTTACTTTTGGCTGGTTGGATAAAAGCACAGTTGCTTCTGAAATGGAACAGTAGATCAGGAATGTGTTATTCACTTCCATTAACGTCTCTCTTCCTAAGTGCCTGGGAACGTGGGCACTCTTTGCATCTCGTTGTGGTGGCTACCCGGGGTTAGAGGCTTTGATTTCTGATGCTCTGTGTGTAGCCTCCAGCGGATCACATCCTGCTTGCTCTTCCTGGTGATGTTTTATTCATTAGAGTGTGGCCAAATGGAAATTATATCTTTGGCTGTTAACAATCTGTACTAAAGNAGAAACAGCGGGCATAGGAGTCCCGATTGTGAAAGACTGTTTTGACTAGACCAAGAAATTGGTATTTATCCTTCTAGGTTAGCTTTGACTGTTAGGAAGACAGGTCTGGTGAGAGACAAGAAGATGGCTGTGAATGGAGAGAACCTGGTTTTGTCAGAAAGATGGGTTGTCTGAGGGTTGCCAGTTGGAAAGTGGTGGCTCGGGGCTCCTGGGCTGAGGATTGTTGAGAAAAAATGCCAATGGATTAGCAACACACAACATCTTATTTGAGGTCTTCTCAGGTGGCTCAGTGGTAAAGAATCTGCCTGCCAATGCAGTAGAGTTGGGTTCGACTCCCTGGGTTGGGAAGATCTGCCGCCCCCCGCCCCCCAAAGGAAATGGCAACCTAATTCCAGTATTCTTACCTGGGAATTCCTATGGACAGAGGAGTCTTCTGGACTCTAGTCCATGGCATCACAAAAGACTAACCAACTATGCAAAAGAGTTAAACATGACTTACCAACTAAACAACAACAATCATCTGATTTAGGATGGAGAGTCATGGCATACAGGCTATGTATTCTATGATACTTTCAAGCTATGCCAATGAGGAATTATCAGAGTACCCCTGCCACCCCAGCTGTTTCCTTTTCTTTCCAAAAAGGAGAAAGAAAATCTCAGTGACTTCATGTTCCTTATTATTTATTGATTTACTACCACCATTGTCTGATTATTTATTGATAATAGACTAGAAAAACTCATATTTTCATATGGCTTCTTTTATATATCAATGAAACAATTGAACATTGCTATTTGCTCCAATATAAATGCAATATACTTTTTGTAGAAGTAGGAAATTCTTGTTTGAAAAGGTCTTCCTCAGAGGGTTTTAGAAACATACGGCATGGTATTCCCTGTGGTCACAGCCATCTCAGGCCCCCTGCTCTTCTGTCTTGGCTTATAAATTTTCATCTCATTTCTCTGGGCTTATGTTTTAAGGCTTAATAATAAATGGTATTAGATTGAACTGCCTCTTTGTAGGTTTTCTATTCTTAGTATATGGGTGAATAGATTAATTTATCACACTATTAATCTGTCACCCTTCAGCAGCCATAAATTCAATTTCATACATTAACATGTGACTCCCGAGGGGATAGGGTAGATCTCAGGCCACAAATAACAAGTTATTAAAGTTGGAGATGAATGTGTGAATAACTGTGAGGAACAGAATTAACTCATGAAATTTTTAAAATGACTTTTTAAATGGACAGCCCATGAGTACCCTCTTCACACGTGCCAACTAAGAAAAGCAGGGCCAACTGATTCTTCAAGCTTGGGCTTTTACCTGACTTTTGAACTTTTCCTCTGAATTCAGTCCCTTCTATGCTATATCCCTGAGATCCTCAGTTCTGTTGACAGTTCCTTTGAAAGTGCCACCCTGTTTCAAAATGATGTTTCCATTCATGCCGTTGCATCTCTCTGGCATGATCTTCTCACCCCGTCTGCTTACTTACCATTTTCCAAAGCCCAATTCACTTGTCATTTCTGAGAGGCATGACTCCATGACCCTCTTCCTTCTTTCCCTCCTCCACGTTAAATGTTCTTCCATGATTTCCCTGATCTTGCTTGATGGTTCTGTTACATTTATTTAGCTGTCTTTGCCACTTGCCTGTGAGCTTAGTCAGGACACGCATTATCTTCTATTGTGGTACTCTGTGGTGCACTGGGAGATCAATCAATGCCTGCTGGATTGATTTGAAAGCCAATGTCCCAGGTGTCCCAGAAGACTCTTATAAGTCTGAGTAAACAGTGAAAAAACAAATTGAGAATAGCTCCACTTTCGCAGTCTTCTGATGCCAGAGGCATGAAAGACCTCAGTATGAAGAGGTTTCTAATTCAAGATGTTCCAGTGGAGTCCATTTTCCTCTTGTTTTACTTTTGGCTGGTTGGATAAAAGCACAGTTGCTTCTGAAATGGAACAGTAGATCAGGAATGTGTTATTCACTTCCATTAACGTCTCTCTTCCTAAGTGCCTGGGAACGTGGGCACTCTTTGCATCTCGTTGTGGTGGCTACCCGGGGTTAGAGGCTTTGATTTCTGATGCTCTGTGTGTAGCCTCCAGCGGATCACATCCTGCTTGCTCTTCCTGGTGATGTTTTATTCATTAGAGTGTGGCCAAATGGAAATTATATCTTTGGCTGTTAACAATCTGTACTAAAG
>SJYW01053369.1:28333-41958 GCA_006410735.1 Raphicerus campestris | reverse complement strand
TACAAGAGGCAGGTCAGGTGGTCTGGTATCCCCATCTCTCAGAATTTTCCAGTTTATTGTGATACACCCATTCAAAGGCGTTGGCATAGTCAATAAAGCAGAAATAGATGTTTTTCTGGAACTCTCTTGTTTTTTTGCCCATATAATCTAGTCAATAATTATCTTAACAGGTGTTTACATTGCACTAATTACATTCCAGGCTCTCGGATCTTAGGGCTCAGCATGTCCTAATTCACTTTCCTCACAACAACCCTAGGTAGCAAGAAGACAANTTTTGCCCATATAATCTAGTCAATAATTATCTTAACAGGTGTTTACATTGCACTAATTACATTCCAGGCTCTCTGATCTTAGGGCTCAGCATGTCCTAATTCACTTTCCTCACAACAACCCTAGGTAGCAAGAAGACAAGTGCAAAGATGTTAAGTAAATTATTCAAAGCCACATAGTGAGGTAGAAGTGTGCTCGCCGACTACTACCACCTTCGATGTTGTTGGCTGGCTTCCAACTGCCAGTACCTGCAGCTCTTTACCTGAAGGATTTCTTGGGGCCACACAAGAAGCCTGTGCACTGAGGGAGTCAGAAGTCCTCAGTCACTGAGGGACAGGGAGTTGGTAACTGCCCTTTAACCTCTTGGGGGAGGCAACTACAAGGAAGGTGCTGTGCCCCCGGCCCCTCCCCTGCGGGGTGGAGGGCATCACTAGCAGTGCCAGTGGGCTTACTCCTCCATGTTTGTTGGCCACCTTTCCTGCCTTTTGAATACCCAATAAACTATATTCCCTTTGCTTCTGCGGAACCCCAAATTATAACAAACCCAGGCTCTGGATCTTTACAGACTGGCTGGGGAGCTGGGCTCTTAACTCTCTCTCCTCGCAAAGGACAAAAGCTTTGGGACGGTTGGCTAGGCTGTCGTGGTTAGGGCCCTGCTGCTCTGTCCCCACCAATAGAGAGATGTTGGAGTCCTGACCCCCAGGAACTCAGAATGTGAGCTTGTTTGGAAACAGGGTCTCTAGCATGGGGATTAAGTTAAGTGTTCATTAGGATGGACCCAAATTCAGTATGACTGGTGTCCTGACAAAAAGGGCAGATTAGGTGACAGATGGGGAGAATGCCATGTGAAGACTGGACTCATGCTGCAGCAAGCCAGGCCTTCCAGGAGCTGAGAGAGAGGCCTGGAATGGATCAGGGCCTTTCAAGGAAGCATGGCCCTGCTGACTCCTTGATCTCAGACTTCTAGCTCTCAGAAGTGAGAGAGAATAAATATTTGATTTTCAGGGAATTTCTTGGCTGTCCAGTGGTTAGGACTCCAGGCTTCCACTGCAGGGGACACTTTGACCCCCTGGTCAGGGAACTAAGATCCTGAAAGCTGCATGGTGTGGCTAAATAAATATTAACAAATAAACCACTCAGTTCATAGTGCTTTGTTACAGGAACTCCAGCAAACAAACCCACCAGCCAGCTGACATCTGCATACCCCCGTTTTATCCTCAAAGGATTCTCAGATGATTAAGTGAAATAATGCCAAAAAAATGCTAAGCACAGAGCCTGGCACTCGGCAGGTGCTAAGTGGGTGGATGCTTTTCTTTAGAAGAAATAAAAGTCCCCACCCTGCCACAGGACCTCAGGGGAGGGGTTTCCTTGAGCAAGTGGAGAAGGGAGCCTCACCCACCTTCCTTTCTCCTCCCAAGAGTCCAGGAGGATGACCAGTCCCCAGACTGATCTGGTCCAAAAAGTAAACAAATGCTTTCACGGCATGGCATCTGTCACCGAGGTCTTTGTGTTGCTTGGGAGTGGCCATTAAGAGGTAGGTGGGGCTGGAATGGTTCCTGTACCTGGTAGGGCCCAGTCTGAGGACAGAAAAAAGGGAGCTGCCTTCCACACCGTGGAACAGTGAGAAGGACCACCGTTTTCATGGACCCAATGGGTTACAGTTCTTGGTTGCAGACAACAGAATCCACTCCTGTTTAATTAGAAAATGAATTTATTAGATATAAGGCCAGAGGTTGAAGCCATAGACAAATATGCAACATCACTGTGGGGCGAGAGGGCTTCGTTACTGAAAAGACTTCTGCCACCACTGATGCTCAGGGCTGGACCACAAACTCCCCTGCTGCCCCTCAAAGGAGAGCAGTGATGTTGGGGAGGGAGGTGAGGGTGAGGTTGCAGCGAAGAGAGAGGCAGGGTTCTGCTGAGGAGTGTAGGCTTGAGAAGGAGGCAAAGGAGACTCAAATAGCTCAGAAGCGGCCACAGCCCGGTGTGGGGCCTCCTAGGACTTCAGCATCTCAGGGAGCACAGTTGCCGGATTCTCTGTAAGAAGAAAGAAGGAACTTGTTGACTGTTATCACCGAAGCCCCTGACGTTGACAGCGTACACCCTGACAGAGTCTTGACAACCCCAGAAACGAGCGAGCACGGTACTCCTGATAGCAGGATGGTCTGGAAGAGAAAAGCCGTTTGCTCAGGAGCACGGTGGACCCACTGGGCAGGGTGGCTGATTCGGCGTTNAGCGGCCACAGCCCGGTGTGGGGCCTCCTAGGACTTCAGCATCTCAGGGAGCACAGTTGCCGGATTCTCTGTAAGAAGAAAGAAGGAACTTGTTGACTGTTATCACCGAAGCCCCTGACCTTGACAGCGTACACCCTGACAGAGTCTTGACAACCCCAGAAACGAGCGAGCACGGTACTCCTGACACCAGAATGGCCTGGAAGAGAAAAGCCGTTTGCTCAGGAGCACGGTGGACCCGCTGGGCAGGGTGGCTGATTCGGCGTCCCCATCTGAGAAAGAGGAGCCTGAGAGTGGCTTGGATTACCTGGAAGGTGATTCTAGGGGTGACCTTCTGGAAAGTTGGCCCCTGGAGGACTCACTCAGTGAGTGGTTTCACAGGACTCTACGGCCACTTCTCCTGGCCAGCAGCAAGGAGGAGAGGCGCCGGGCAGGGGTGCACGGCGTTCGGCCCCTGAGCTCCGCCCCACTCCCCAGCCCTTCCCCGCCCACTCTGCCCGCCCCGTCTTACCCTGCGCCCTGCTGCGGCCCCCGCAGGTGCTGATACACTCCTCCTCATTCCGGAAGTTGTTCGGCTTCTTTCTGCATCCTCCGTAAGTAAAGGGCTGGCAGAGCCCGGAAGCGGCGTTATAGAAGTACCTGGTGAACATGGCCCTGCAGGGACCGGTGGATGGAGGCTGCAGACAGAAGGCAGGGCGCAGGCCTGAGGGGTTGGGAGGGACAACGGGTCAGTTATGAGGACGGTCAGCACAGCTGCAGCTACAAGGTCAGCAGATGGAACCCTCGTGTCCGGAAACAGAGAGTGGTGAGTGGCGGTAGCGGTGGTGTGGAAAGCCTGAACTGTGAGCCTCCACTTGAGGACCTGTATTCTGAAGCATTATTATTAATTCTTTTAGGTGTGAAGATGACATGGTGATGGTATAAAAAAACCCCATATACCCTTCATGAAGTATTTATGGATTTATTTGCATGATGTCTTAGATTAGCTTTTTAAAATCCTGGGGGGAAAAAGGTAAAACATAAACAATATTTTCCATATGTTGATAGTTGCTGAAAGTGAACAATGGGTATAGGGTTTAATTATACTATTTTCTGTACTTTTGAGTAAGGTTGAAAGTTGCCAGTATTTAAAAAAAGTGGGAAAGTATCATGCTGTAATGGAGAAAAGAATAGAAAAACATATGGTATATTTTAAAAAATGTTTTTTGTTTTAATTAATTAATCGGCTGCTCTGAGTCTTTTTCACTGCAAATGGGTTTTTTATGGTATATTTTTAAAAATGTTTTTTTGTTTTAATTAAGTAATTGGCTGCTCTGAGTCTTTTTCNTACTATTTTCTGTACTTTTGAGTAAGGTTGAAAGTTGCCAGTATTTAAAAAAAGTGGGAAAGTATCATGCTGTAATGGAGAAAAGAATGGAAAAACATATGGTATATTTTAAAAAATGTTTTTTGTTTTAATTAAGTAATTGGCTGCTCTGAGTCTTTTTCACTGCAAATGGGTTTTCTCTAGTTGCAGTGAGAGGGGGTTACTCTCTAGTTGCCTGGACTCAGTAGTTGTGGCCCATGGGACTAGTTGCCCCACAGCGTGTGAAATCCTCTCGGACAGGATCACACCCATGTCCCCTCACTGGACAGGCAGATTCTTAACCACGGGACCACCAGGGAAGTCCTAGAGTGTATTAACTTTGGCTATCTCATGGAGATGGGAATACTAGAATTTTGAGGGGGTGTGATGCTGGCTATGGTTTTTCCTGTGGTCATGTATGGATGTGAGAGTTGGACTGTGAAGAAGGCTGAGCACCGAAGAATTGAGGCTTTTGAACTGTGGTGTTGGAGAAGACTCTTGAGAGTCCCTTGGACTGCAAGGAGATCCGACCAGTCCATTCTGAAGGAGATCAGCCCTGGGATTTCTTTGGAAGGAATGATGCTAAAGCTGAAACTCCAGTACTCTGGCCACCTCATGCGAAGAGTTGATTCATTGGAAAAGACTTTGATGCTGGGAGGGATTGGGGGCAGGAGGATAAGGGGACGACAGAGGATGAGATGGCTGGATGGCATCACTGACTCAATGGATGTGAGTCAGAGTGAACTCCGGGAGATGGTGATGGACAGGGAGGCTTGGCGTGCTGCGATTCATGGGGCTGCAAAGAGTCGGACACAACTGAGTGACTGAACTGAACTGAACTGATGTGGTGATTTATAATATAATTAGAAATATATATTTGGCGCTAGTTCCATCCCAGCACAAAGCTCCTAAAACCCTGGGAATTTTCTAAATGAGGAGAGCAATAAAGGTGTCTTCAATAATGTGAAGAGGGTGACTTTGGAAAGCTCCAGGTAACCCAAGGATGGGAGCTGGCTTCCAGGGGAACCAAGTGCCTGATCAGATGGTTGAACTGTCACCTTGACCTTCTGAAGCCCCCACCTCCAGGGAGAAGAGAATGGGTGGAAGTTTATCAGTCACCAATAGTTCATGATTTAATCAATCGTGTCTGTCTGAGGAAAGTGAAAGTGAAGTTACTCAGTCATGTCTGACTCTTTGTGACCCCCTGGACTGTAGCCTGCCAGGCTCCTCCATCCATGGGATTTTCCAGGCAAGAGTACTGGAGTGGATTGCCATTTTCTTCTCCAGGGATCCTGACCCAGGGATTGAACCTGGGTTTACCCACATTGTAGGGAGACACGTTACCATCTGAGCCAGCAGGGTAAAGCCACGCTTTACGGTCTGAGCCACAGATTGTGTGAGTCATCACACAGTCATCGTGACTGCGTGAGGAAGCCTCCAGCAAAAACACAGAAGGACTGCATCTAAAGAATTTCCAGGTTGGTAAACAGGAGCAGGTTCAGGGAGGATGGACAACGAGACAGCATGGAAGCTCTGTGCCCTTTCTCCATATCCTGCCTCGTAGCCTTTCCATATGGTTGTCCTGAATTATATCCTTGTATGAGAAGCTAGTGCGTGCCTGCGTGCTACGTCTTTTCAGTCGTGTCCAACTCTTTGTGACCCTATGGAGTGTAACCTGCCAAGTTCCTTTGTCCATGGGGTTCTCCAGGCAAGAATACCGGAGTGGGTTGCCAAACCCTTCTCCAGGGGATCTTCCAGATCCAGGGATTGAATCTGCATCTCCTGGGGCTTCTGCATTGCAGGCAGATTCTTTACCACTGAGCTACCGGGGAAGCGCTGATAAACTGTTAATCTTGTAAGTAAAATGTTTCCCCACGTCTGTGCTGCTCTAGCAAATTCACTTAACTCCAGGGGTGTCGTGGGAAACTCTGATATACAGCTGTTGGTAGAAGCATGAGTGACAGGCTGGACCTGTAATTGGAGTCTGAAGATGGGAGGAGACTTGTGGGCCACAGTCACTAACCGGTGGAATCTGACACTATTTCCAGGTTGCTAGCGTCAGAACTGGTATGATGCAAACAGCCAGTCAGTGTTCCCTGAGAACTGGACAATTGGTTGATGGCTTGGGAAAACAAACACAGCAAGAGAAGGAGTCTTAAAACTTTCCTTACATATCTTTATATCCTTTATACAAGTTCCTGTGAGCATATATTCCTTTTGCAATTATGAAAGAAGACATATTTAAAATAAAATGTACCACAATTTTTATAAGTAAGTAATGCTGTACAAGAATATTTATTGACCCCAGAAAATGGTTGAAGTGTATTGCGGAGTAAAAACACTCCATCCAGTGATGTGTTTTGTTAAGAATAAAACTCCTGCCCTGAGGATATGGGTGTCAATCTCTTTTTAGCAACAGACCGCTTCTTTCAAAGGAAAACTTAGAAGAAACCTGGGTTTTGGGTAAAGCCCCATCCTCAGCCCTCTCACTACCCACCCCTCAGAGTCATTTTCCCACCTCTTTCTATCCCAGTACACCCCAGTCTCAAGGAACATCTAGGGCAAGCCCCTAGACTATATTCTTTAAAGTCTTAGAGGAGCCACTCTTTGGCTGTGTGACCTGAGGTGAGACAAGTAACCAATCTGAGCCACAGCATGGTCATCATCGAGATGAGCATAATAACCCCAGCCTCAGGGACTTGTTGAGAGAATTAGAGATGACATCTGTCAAGTAACTGGTAAAAAATCAGTATTCAATAAACACTAGTTATTACAGTAATTGTTAGATGTTCTCATTAAATATTAATTTAATTTTCCAGGGCAGCATCCAAACTAAAAATCGCTCATGGACACAATTGCCTGTTAAAGCCCTTTAGGCTTCCCCCATCGATACACAATAGAGAAGTCCCCAGGGACCACCCTGGACACCAACACAGCCAGTTTTCCCAACACTAGGAAACATGATGCTTCTTTTTTGGAGCCTCAGATTAAGTAAATACCTTCATTTTAACACCCAAGCATATCAAGAACACATATTTATTCTATGCAATGTTTTAAAATATGTATTGGTTCAGAAATCAGAAAATTAATATATAGTTTAGACATAAGTTGTCAAAATGGAACCTATCTTGATGAACATTTAAGATGGGAACTCAAAAGTCTCTGAGTTATTCAATATGTTTATACATCCACAGACTTCTTGATCCCTTAAATAAACCATCCAATAAACACGAAAAAGAAAATCCTGTGAAACTCAGACTAAAAAAAATCACATAAATGCCGAGAGAGAAGAGGGAAAGCTCTCATTTATGAGAAAACCTTTGCATCTATTAGAAAGTTGCTTTCTTAAAGCCTGCTGCTGCTGCTGCTGCTGCTAAGTCACTTCAGTCGTGTCCGACTCTGTGTGACCCCACAGACGGCAGCCCATTGGGCTCCGCCATCCCTGGGATTCTCCAGGCAAGCACACTGGAGTGGGTTGCCATTTCCTTCTCCAATGCATGAAAGTGAAAAGTGAAAGTGAAGTCGCTCAGTCGTGTCTGACTCAGCGACCCCATGGACTGCAGCCTACCAGGCTCCTCCGTCCATGGGAGTTTCCAGGCAAGAGTACTGGAGTAGGGTGCCATTGCCTTCTCCTAAAGAATGGCAATTCTCTATTTAAAAGAAGAGTTGCCTCTTTAAAATAGCAAGTTACATCTGGTAGAAGATAACATTTTCACTTGAAATCGGGAATGAGGTGTATTCAAGTCTCAGTGTAAAACTCTTGGTCCCAGCTGAGCAGGGTCAGGGTTGGGGTGAAGCAGAGAGGCAGGTCATGCGAGTGGAGGGTCATGTCCTTTTCATCTGAAGCTTTCGTATCGGGTCAGTGGTAAAGAATCTGCCTGCAGTTCAGGAGCCTGGGGTCCGATTCCTGGGTTGGGAAGGTCCCTTGGTGAAGGAAATGGCAACCCACTCCAGTATTCTTGCCTGGGGAAAAAACCCCATGGACAGAGAAGCCTGGTGGGCTACAGTCCATGGAGTCACAAAGAGTCAGACAAGACTGATCGACTCAAGAGCAACATTGCAGTTAATTATGATCTGTCGATCCTGGGCTGAGTGAGTGCCTCACTCACCTCACCCGGATCACAGCCCTGTGGCAGAGGTGGAGCCTGTCCTACCTGGAGGCTGAGGAGCTGAGGAAAGGGAAGGCTGTGCTACCTGTGGGGCGGCTCTGCCTAGAAGATGTGAGATGCCAAGTCGCTTCAGTTGTGTTTGACTCTGCGATCCTATGGACCATAGCCTACCAGTCTCCTCTCTGTCCATGGGATTCTCCAGGCAAGAGTACTGGAGTGGGTAGCCATTTCCTTCTCCAGGGGATCTTCCCAACCCAAGGATTGAATCCGAGTCTCTTACATCTCCTGCATTGGCAGGTGGGTTCTTTACCACTGAGCCACTGGTCAAGCCCCAAGCTCTGCCTGAGGCTGCATTGTTTCCTCCTCATTTCTGGATGAACAAGATTGTGAGTTCATGTACAGTAAGACCTCAAAGTAGAAGGATTTATCCCTAACCTTTGGGTTGTGAGATTTGAAATCTTGATTTACCTTAACTTTTTTTTTTTTTAAATTAGTGGATAATTACTTAACACTATTGTGATTTTTGCCATACATCAACATGACTTGGCCATAGGTATACATATATCCCCTCCTTCTTGAACCCCCTTCCCACCTCCTTCCCCACCCCACCCCTCTAGATTGTTACTGGCTTGGGGTTCCTTGTGTCTTACGTCATACTCCCGCTGGCGATCTCGTTTACATACGGTAATGTGTATGTTTCAATGCTCNATTTTTGCCATATATCAACATGACTTGGCCATAGGTATACATATATCCCCTCCTTCTTGAACCCCCTTCCCACCTCCTTCCCCACCCCACCCCTCTAGATTGTTACTGGCTTGGGGTTCCTTGTGTCTTACGTCATATTCCCGCTGGCGATCTCGTTTACATACGGTAATGTGTATGTTTCAATGCTCTTCTCTCACATCATCCCGCCCTCTCCTCTCCCACTGTGTCCAAAACTCTGTTCTTTATGTTTGTGTCACCCTTGCTGCCCCACAAATGGGATCGTCAGCACTGTCTTTCTAGATTCCATATATATGTGTTAATATATGATATTTGTCTTTCTCTTCCTGACTTCACTCTGTATAATAGGTTCTAGGTTCATCTACCTCGTTAGAACTTACTTGTAGGTGTTCGTTTTTACAGCTGAGTAATATTCCATTGTGTATATGTACCACAACTTCCTTATCCATCCTTCTGCTGATGGACATCTAAGATGCTTCCATGTCCTTGCTACTGTATTTCTTTTTTTTTCTTTTTTTTCTTTTTGTCTTTTTCTCACTAGTGTATTTATTTGGCTGTGCCAGATCTTTGTTGAGGCACTTGAGATTGTCTCTACTTGTGGCATACGGGATCTAGTTCCTTGATCAGGGGTTGAGCTCATGCCCCCTGTTGAAGCCGTAGTCACTGGACCACCAGGGAAGTCCCTTGATTTACCTTTTGATATTTTTATTTTCTAAGTTTTATGTATAAAACTAGTATAATGAACGTTTTTCTAGTATAATGAACATATAGTAATGCATTTGTGTATCAGAACAGGCAAAGATGCTTAATTGTTTAATTAAGGAGCAGAATTATCCTCAGCCGGGCAAGCCATTCATGTTATTCAAGGGAACTGGAGTCAACCCAAGAAATAACTCAGGGACACTCTCCTCCTGGCTCCCTGGACGGACCACAGCCGCAGCTGCTCACCGGGCCGGTCTCTGCCCTTCGCCCCCTAGAGGCCACTCTCTGCACTGCAGCCGCAGGGATCCAGTCTTAACTTGAGTCTTACCCGTGGCTCCTGTGACCACTCCGAATCTCAGCGGCTCCCCAGCTCTCTCAGAGTCAAATTCTGAGTCTTGTAAAACCTTAGGAAGCTCCTCATGACCTTCTCCCATGGCCTCTCTGCCTTATCCCCCTCCTCTCCCCTCTGCTCCACCGACTCAGCCCCAGCCACCCTGGTCCTGGCTGCCGCTCGAACACCTCCTTATCACTGGGGGTTTTGCTAACTGGTCTGCAGAAAGAACATGGATTCCTTTCCCCCATCAATCTCTACAATCGAAACACTTGTCATGAACTGCCATAGTATTTCACCTACTCAGCTGTCCGTCGCCCTCATAGAGTGCACTGGATCTGTACTACATTTTGTTCATAGCTGTGTCCCCACACCAAGAACAATGGTTTGCCGGGCCTTGATAAATATTTGTCAAGAGAATGAATCTCCCACCTCATGCTCCTGCTGGCTGCAGTCATTGAGTAGAATGAATATAATTAAATTCCCGTTAGTGAAATGTCTGAAGCTGGGCAGGAGCTTACGGAGTTCTGGGCTTCTGGGAACAAAAGCCTTTCCAGGCCCCCAGATTGTTTCTTATTTGCAGGAAAAAGGCTTCAGCCTCCTAGACTTTCCGGAATACCAAAGGGCAGATTCAAGCAGTTGCTGATCAAGGAAGGGAGGGGAAGAAGAAACAAAGGAGAAGCAGTCAAGAAACAATAGTGCATGATGGGCAGGGCAGGGTCGGGTCCAGGCCCCTCCAGAAGGAGTATACTTATCAGTATCTTTGAGTTCTTTGGCGACAACTAAATTCCCCACCCCGGTGGAGGAAGGTAACTTCTGGCTGAGCACAAAGTTCTTGGAACACCAACCAAGCAGAAGAAAGTCACACAATCACACATATGCAGCTTTCACCCCAAATCTTGCATGTAAAAGCTCTCTGGGGGAGTTAGAAGTTTTTAAGGCCTGAGCTGCTCTTGTCTCCTTGCATAGCCCTGCAATAAACCTTTCTTGGCCCCAAACTCGGACTTCTCTGTTTGCTTAGCCTCACTGTGAGTCAGGCACATGGACTTACCTTTGGTAGCAGCACATATAGAAAACTATGAATCTACTCCAACATCCCATATCCTGAGATGATGATAAAATAATAGACATGGGAATAAAGGGAAGGGCCTTGAGTCATCACAAACATTCTAACAGCCCAAGAGAAGTATAACCTTGTCCCCATGAACAAAGTCCTGGAAGTGTTGCATTTTTGCAATAATAATGGAGAAATAATATCATTGTTGTTGAAACAATCGTGTCCGAGTCTTTGCCATCCCATGGACTGTAGCCTGCCAGGCTCATCTGTTCATGGAATTTTCTGGGCAAGAATACTGGAGTGGGTTGCCATTTCCTCCTATAGCAGATCTTCCTCACCCAGGGATCGAACCCATATCTCCATGTCTCCTATACTGCAGGTGGACTATTTACAGCTGAGCCACTGGGAAGCCCAATAATATCATTGTTTGAGCCCTACATCTTTTTTTCTTGGGGGTAGATAGACAAAAATTCTTCAGACTAAGACATCTTGGTGGAAAATGGACATTATCAGGTGTGAAATGTGGAAAAAACCCTCTATATTCATGATTGATAATTCATTGCAGGAACTTGTTTGGTAGTTTTCCCTTGTACAGGTGAGGAAACTGCAGCAAAGTGACTGAGCTCAGGTCACAGAGCAGGTGAGTGGTAAGGTTGGGTCCGTGTGCAGTCCTATTACAGCTCATGTAAAAGCACCTGCCGTCTGCAGGGAATTGTTACAATCTAGGTAACTGGTAAGAGTTTCTGGGAACACTGCCCTCCTTTTATTCAACTGTACTTGAGCCTCCTTCCAGCCACCAAAGCCCAGGGATATACAAGTCGGGGTTTCTTCTGTACATCAAACATGGGATATCTCTTCCAACACCAACCATTTCTCCACACCAATGCGGTGGCCCCTGAGACAACTCACTTCAGACTCTAAATCTGCAGAGTTAGCCCCGACTCCACAGGGTGAGGGCTCAACCCCACAAGACGGCTCCACTTCAGATGCCAGCTACATGTGCCTGGGGTCCTGCAGACCTCTCAGCCACTGGCTAGAAATTCAGGGGCTGTGTGGCTTCCACTCTCAAGTTTCAATAATTGACTAGAATGACTCACACAACTCAGGAAAGTCTTTTTTTTTTTTTACTGGATAAAGGATAAAACTCAGGGGCTTCCCTGGTGGCTGAGTGGTAAAAGAGCCCGCCTGCCAATGCAGGAGACAAGGGTTTGATCCCTTACCCGGGAAGATTCCATGTGCCACGGGGCAGCTAAGCCTGTGCGGCACAGCTACTGAGCCTGCGTTCTAGAGCCCAGGAGCCACAACTACTGAGCCCAAGTGCCCTAGAGTCTGTGCTCTGCAACAAGAGAAACCACCGCAGTGAGAAGCCTGCTCTCTGCTATTAGAGAAAAGCCCTCTTGAATGTTCCCCACCCAGAAAGCTCTGCAATTCCCAGTGTTTAGGGATTTTTATTCACTGGGTTGGCAAATGGATTGACTCATTAGCTGTTGGTGACTTGACTTCTATCCCAGTACCCTCCCCTTCCCACGGAGGAGCTGGGGCCAGAAAATTCTAATCCTCAGATCGCCTGATGGAATGTCCTAGAGACAAGTCCCACCCAGAAGCTATTGAGGGCTCAGATGGTAAAGCGTCTGTCCATAGTGCGGGAGACCTGGGTTCGACCCTTGGGTTGGAAAGGTCTCCTGGAGAAGGAAATGGCAACCCACTCCAGTATTCTTGCCTGGAAAATCCCATGGATGGAGCAGCCTGTTAAGCTACAGTCCATGGGGTCGCAAAGAGTCGGACATGACTGAACAACTTCTTCACTTTCCTTAACATAGAAAAAGCAGCAAATTCCAAGGGTTTTAGGAGAACTGGACCATAAACCCAGACAAGGGTCAAACAGTGATCTTTTTTGTTATGCGACAGTCAGGTTTGAGGACCAGACAGGGACCAGGAATAGAGAGTCTCAGAGACGGGGCTCCTGATCTGGAAGAGTTATGCAGGATAATTTTTTAAGCTGAAAACATCATGATTTTCTTTTTGAGAGTCATGAAATGTCCCTGGAGTGAAAACTGCCCAGCTTCTCAGGAGAAATCCAGAGAGGGCTGGCAACACTCACCCCGTGCCTGTTTCGCAGCCCCTTCCAAGGACTCCCCCTTCCCCCATCCCCGCCTCAGTCTGCAGAGGAGACAGGAGCTGGGACTTACCATTCTCCTTGAGGCTGTCGCCACCCTCTGGGGTGCCGGCCACCAGGGTGCCCAGGAGGACCAGAAGGGCTACGGAGAGGCAGAGCCGGCTCATCTTCCTGGCCTTGCAGGAGGGCTCCTGGGGATGCTAGGGGCAGACTGGGCTTTTCACACCCCTGCCGAGGGGTGGGATCAGGCGAAGAGCAGGGAAGTGGGGAAAGGGGAGGGGCTAGGGTCAGTCCTCTTCCTGCTCGACCTCCCCACCTAACCAGGCTTCTTCCTGCATCTGCCTGCTGGGGCCCAGTGCCCAGTAACAGTGCTTCTCAGACTTCGCTACTGCAGCGGGTCTTGTGGAAATAAACACATATTCTGATTGCCCAGGTCTGGGTGAGGCCTGGGAAGCAGCATTCCTACCAGGCTCCCTGTTACAGGTGTGTCCCAGTCCACTTCCTCTCCTATTAAACTGTCCTCAGAACTGCGCTTTGAAAGCAGGCCAGCAAGAGCACTCACCACGGTTGCCGGGGAAGGGTAGCAGGCACAGAAACCTGCCTTCCCCACGCATCTGGGGAATGTGAAAGAGGAGCCAAGATCAGGAAGGGGTGACTCTCAGAAAACCCCACACTCTCTCCCCCTAGCCTGCACACTGGAAGCATTTGTCTTCTGTTGCAAAAAATAAACACGAGTCC
>SJYW01053366.1:0-17686 GCA_006410735.1 Raphicerus campestris | reverse complement strand
CTTTGCTCTTTCACTTAGCATAGAACCTAAACGTCCACTCATATTGTCACAAATATCATGATCTCCTTTTTTTCATGGCTGAATAGTATTCATAGGAGTGTGTATATGTGTGATTCTTGAATATGATGTCCTTCATTGCCATTTTGCCTTGGGCCCCGAAAAATTAGGTAGCCAATCCTAAGAATATGTTATCCTGAGGCTCCCATATCAATTCAAATTCTTCTCTGAACACCATCTTTAACTTCTTATCTTAGGTCCTGATGATCCTGTTTTCCTTGTCTGGTGCAGACGGTGTTTTCTTCTATTATACCCCATGTAGCGTGGACCGGAAGAAGGGAAGGCCTTGACTGTGTATCACTCCCCTCCCATTTGCAGCTTGCAACTGTAGGAGGCATATGTATGAACTATTTCTTCTCCCTGTCAGATCCCTTCCTGACTTTCATCACCTGTTCCTCCGCCCCGTCCCAGCCAGTGATGCTGGTTGTATCAGCAGTAACTCACCATACCTGAAATCTTAAAATCAGTCTCTCCCTTCTCTGGCTGCCACCTGCGTTCATTCAGTTTTCCGTCTCAGATACTCATTTTGTAAGAATTCTTCATCTTCAATGAAACATCAAACCATTGACCTTACTTTTCACTCTTCCAACCTACATATGTTTCCTTTCCCCCCGTTAACCAGGCTTTTAATCCATGTTTCCTAGTTGAAATAATTCCCTTTTAAGTATTTTACCTTCATTGCCTNCTTCAATGAAACATCAAACCATTGACCTTACTTTTCACTCTTCCAACCTACATATGTTTCCTTTCCCCCCGTTAACCAGGCTTTTAATCCATGTTTCCTAGTTGAAATAATTCCCTTTTAAGTATTTTACCTTCATTGCCTCCTTTTTTTTCTTTAGCATCTTCCCCTTGAAAACCGTAAACATTGGCTGAAAGCATTTAAAAATTTTTTTCATGCCAGCTTCTGAGAAGCTAAATGTAATTGTAGATTAACAACTAGGAGGAATAAAACCACTTCACATTTGTGCTAAAAATTTTTATACAGATACTGACAGGGAGGTCTGGTGTGCCACAGCCCATGGGGTTGCAAAGAGTTAGGACTTAGCGACTGAACAACAACAAAAACATATAGATATTTAAAATTTCATACGGAATTGCCTGGCAGTCCAACTGCACTCACATAGGAGTTTTACTTCGTCAAATAAAATACTCTTTCCAGACTTTTCTAATTACTGCCCATTTCTCTGCTCCCCAGATGACTACTCAGGATGACTTTCTTAGTACTTATCAATCCGCATCCTGTCTTTCAGTCTTCAACTTAATGACACTGTAAAGTTTTTTCCCATCACTCCTAAGAATCTATTCTTGTTGGAGTCACTTATGACTATCATCTTGCCAAATCTGCTATTCCATCCTCTTGACATTCACTAGCGTTCTACAGCTAACATTCTGTCTTCCTTTCGTTTCCTGTTATTTGTGGCTTCTCTGTCTTGCCCTTACCTACCTCACTGCTTAGCTCTTCTAAGATTCTCTTTCCTCTTAATACTTGCCTGATGCAATCCTTGTGTTTGATTTCCTTGGTAGCCCTCCCAATTTCAGAGAAGGCAATGGCACCCCATTCCAGTACTCTTGCCTGGAGAATCCCATGGGCGGAGGAGCCTGGTAGGCTGCAGTCCATGGGGTCGCCAAGAGTCAGACACGACTGAGCGATTTCACTTTCACTTCTCACTTTCATGCATTGGAGAAGGAAATGGCAGCAGCCCACTCCAGTGTTCTTGCCTGGAGAATCCCGGGGACGGGGAAGCCTGGTGGGCTACCATCTATGGGGTCGCACACAACTGCAGCAACTTAGTAGCAGCAGCAGCAAGGGGAGCAGCTACTGCAGTCTTCCAAGGAGTAAGAAGATGCCCAAATCTTAGAACTTTTAGCACTACAACAAGGACAGTCCTGGGCAAAACCAGGATGATTGTTCACACTTTATCTGTGTGCCAATAACTCCCCAAATTATGCCTCTAGTCCACACCTCTCTCATGAACTTCATTTCCATTTTGTTTTGTAATACATATTTCAAACTTAAATTTGTCTAAGACAGAAATCTTGATTTTTGCCTTCGATTTTTTCTTCTCCCATTATCCCCATCTCTATAGATGTGATCATAATGTACCAGTTTTTATGTCAAAAAGAAAAAAAAAAGGAAGGAAAGGGAAAGAAAAGGGAAGGAAACTGGAAATCACTGCTGGTTCCTCCAGACTCCTCCTTTCCTGTCCTCCAGTCCAGCTGCCACCGTGGTCCCAGCCACCACCAACTCCTTCCCGCAATATCACAGTGGTCTCCTAACTTCCTGCGCAACTCTTAATTAATTGTCTCCAATCCATTACCAACCATGAAAGCTGAGATAATTGTAGATTTAAACTAGAGAATTCTTCTGTAAAATATNTTTAAAATTTCATACGGAATTGCCTGGCAATCCAACTGCACTCACATAGGAGTTTTACTTCGTCAAATAAAATACTCTTTCCAGACTTTTCTAATTACTGCCCATTTCTTTGCTCCCCAGATGACTACTCAGGATGACTTTCTTAGTACTTATCAATCCGCATCCTGTCTTTCAGTCTTCAACTTAATGACACTGTAAAGTTTTTTCCCATCACTCCTAAGAATCTATTCTTGTTGGAGTCACTTATGACTATCATCTTGCCAAATCTGCTATTCCATCCTCTTGACATTCACTAGCGTTCTACAGCTAACATTCTGTCTTCCTTTCGTTTCCTGTTATTTGTGGCTTCTCTGTCTTGCCCTTACCTACCTCACTGCTTAGCTCTTCTAAGATTCTCTTTCCTCTTAATACTTGCCTGATGCAATCCTTGTGTTTGATTTCCTTGGTAGCCCTCCCAATTTCAAAGAAGGCAATGGCACCCCATTCCAGTACTCTTGCCTGGAGAATCCCATGGGCGGAGGAGCCTGGTAGGCTGCAGTCCATGGGGTCGCCAAGAGTCAGACACGACTGAGCGATTTCACTTTCACTTCTCACTTTCATGCATTGGAGAAGGAAATGGCAGCAGCCCACTCCAGTGTTCTTGCCTGGAGAATCCCGGGGACGGGGAAGCCTGGTGGGCTACCATCTATGGGGTCGCACACAACTGCAGCAACTTAGTAGCAGCAGCAGCAAGGGGAGCAGCTACTGCAGTCTTCCAAGGAGTAAGAAGATGCCCAAATCTTAGAACTTTTAGCACTACAACAAGGACAGTCCTGGGCAAAACCAGGATGATTGTTCACACTTTATCTGTGTGCCAATAACTCCCCAAATTATGCCTCTAGTCCACACCTCTCTCATGAACTTCATTTCCATTTTGTTTTGTAATACATATTTCAAACTTAAATTTGTCTAAGACAGAAATCTTGATTTTTGCCTTCGATTTTTTCTTCTCCCATTATCCCCATCTCTATAGATGTGATCATAATGTACCAGTTTTTATGTCAAAAAGAAAAAAAAAAGGAAGGAAAGGGAAAGAAAAGGGAAGGAAACTGGAAATCACTGCTGGTTCCTCCAGACTCCTCCTTTCCTGTCCTCCAGTCCAGCTGCCACCGTGGTCCCAGCCACCACCAACTCCTTCCCGCAATATCACAGTGGTCTCCTAACTTCCTGCGCAACTCTTAATTAATTGTCTCCAATCCATTACCAACCATGAAAGCTGAGATAATTGTAGATTTAAACTAGAGAATTCTTCTGTAAAATATATACAAAGACTCATTTCTTTTTAAAATGTTTAACTTGTTTCCTGCCTCTTTGAGAATAGCAACCAAACATCTTCCAGGGCTTATGATAGTGCTTCTCTGTCAACCTGTGGAGAGGAGAGTCTGTTTTAGTTAATGCTTTTGTTTCTATTCTATTTCAGCATGGACTGAGACAAGGTCCTACTGCCTATGGTTGGAAGCAATCTGCAATGTGAGATGCACCATCCAAGTTCACACTCACCTGAACTGAGTTGAGTCTAGTGATCAAGGGCTAGAGTCTCTGCAATTTGAAGCTGTTATAAAGGTTTTAAATTGTAAGTACTTTAGCCTATTTGCTACCATAAGTGGTTTAACCCAGACTATTTCTAGTGGCAGTCTACAAGTCCCTGTCTCTCTGACCTTAATCCACACAAACCCATCCACTTGTCCCCGACACAGCAGGCAGCTGGCTTCCTTTCTGCCCTTCAGATGAACTATCAGGCCTGTGGACTCAGAAAATTCTTTGTCCAGTTCTCCACAATAAAGCTTATTGTTATCCTTCAGGTCTCAGCTCAGACACTGTCCTCAGAGAGGCTCTCCCAAAGGCCCCCTCTCAATCAGTGGTCCCCAATTATTCCCTGAATCATAATACAGCTTATTTCCTTTATAGTATATTCTAGAATGTTAACATATTCTTAAATTTTTGGTTTTTTAATGCATTATAAATTTTGAAATTAACTGGATTAGTATAATAAGTAATCATCCTTTGCTTTGCAAATCTACCCTTTCTAATGAAACTGGAATTAATAAACAGGTATGCATAATCTTTTTGGTTAAAAAAAACACATAAAAACACACACATCTTATTTTTTTAATGGACTCATTCTCTACATATTACTCTGTGGAATAATTTTTCACCTAAGAATATATTTTAGACATGTCTAAAATCTAGAGACCAACACTTAACTGTTTTAAGAAACAATTAAGCAAGTATATACATAACTCAGGTAGGTAAAGTAAATGAGATTTGGGGTTATGTTTTTAATTTGCAAGGCTTGTTTGTTTGCTTCGCTGCTTCTCTGTCCCCCTCCTTCACCTTCATCAATTGGCCCTCCCCCGTGAGGATTCTTTTGAAAAGCTCGGCGCCTGCCATTTTTTATAGTGTATGTTGTGTGTTGTTCTGGTTGCTTCTCTGCATCTTGCTTTTCTCACTCAGTGACTTCTTGTTGTAATTACTCCAAGACAAATGGCATAGGTCTTACTCATGGTTTCTAATTGCTTCTCAATAGCCCATAGTGTGACTGTATCATACGTTTTTCTCAGTTGAAGCCCATTCATACTTTCAGATTTTTGTCTCTGAAAAAAAAAAAGTGAACATTCTCATATGTATATTTTTATACCATGGTGTTTTTACTTCTGAAGAATGTGGTTGATTCTAGGCTGTGGTTATTTATATTTTTAAAGGCATTGTTAAATTGTTCTCCAAAAAGATGAGGATAATTTATCATTCCAGTAGCAAAGAATGTATCATTTCCTTTATACTGACCAGCAATAGGTTTACTGAAATTGAAAAATTCTGTCAGTTGGTGATGGTAAAGTGATAAATATTACATTGTTATTTTAAGTACAGGAAATTCGAGTTTACTTGTTTGTGAATTCCCTGTTCACATCCTTGATGTAATTTTCTATTGAGTCCTTTTCTTTACAATTTGTAAGGATCCTTCCCATATTATAGACATTAAACACTCATCATCATTGTGTTGCAACCTTTTTATCTCTCTGCTGACTTTGTTAGTGTAGTGAATGTTTGTCATGTCTGTGACTGTTCTAAGATCTACTGAACACTCTTTCTGTATGTGGATATTTTCTACTCATGAGTTCTGTCTCCTAAACTAGAAAGCAGAAGCTCATTTTCATAGATTCCCTTGCAGCTAGGGTATCAGAACATGCCCCTATCAGATTCACCCACACATACCTCTAAGTTGGGAATGATGAAAGCAAGACAGTGAACCATGGCTTCAGTGTCCTGCAGAGGCAGCAGAGGTATCTTTTCAAAAGTAGTTCCTCAGTAGAATCTGGGCATTTTTCCTACCAAATTAATTTTCTGAACATGTTGTTTCCAACCAAGAACCCTAACTGATACTGATATCAGTGTGTATACAAAAATTATAATTTTAATGTCAAATGTATCTTAATTGATTTTTTCTGGGCTTCTGTAATGTTATAAATTTCCCCTTAATCCCTATATTATCTATGTAGCCTTGATGATTTTCTTCTATTTTTAAAAATTTAAATCGATAGGGAACTACTAAATGTACATGTACACATATATTTATATTCATATTTTTATGTTTGTGAATATTTATAAAAAATTTTGTTGTTGTTTAGTGACTAAGTTGTGTTTGACTCTTTGTGACCCTACCAGGCTTCACTGTCCATGGAATTCTCCAGGCAAGAATACTGGAGTGGGTTGCCATTTCCTTCTCCAGAGGATCTTCCCCACCCAGAGACTGAACCCATGTCTCCTGCTGAGTTACCAGGGAAGCCAATTTATAAATAATATACTGTGTGGATGACAACAAACTGTGGAAAATTCTTAAAGAGATGGGAATACCAGGCCACCTGACCTGCCTCTTGTGAAAGGTCTATATGCAGGTCAGGAAGCAACAGTTAGAACTGGACATGGAACAACAGACTGGTTCCAAACAGGAAAGGGAGTACATCAAGGCTGTATATTGTCACCCTGCTTATTTAACTTATATTCAGAGTACATCATGAGAAACGATGGGCTGGATAAAGCACAAGTTGGAATCAAGATTGCTGGGAGAAATATCAATAACGTCAGATATGCAGATGACAACATCCTTATGACAGAAAGTGAAGAGGAGCTAATAAAGAGTCTCTTGATGAAAGTGAAAGAAGAGAGTGAAAAAGTTGGCTTAAAACTGAACATTCAGAAAACAAAGATCATGGCATCTGGTCCCATCACTTCATGGCAAATAGATGGGGAAACAGTGAGAGACTATTTTGGGAGGTTCCAAAATCACTGCAGATGGTGACTGCAGCCATGAAATTAAAAGACCCTTGCTCCTTGGAAGAAACATTATAATCAACNGACTATTTTGGGAGGTTCCAAAATCACTGCAGATGGTGACTGCAGCCATGAAATTAAAAGACCCTTGCTCCTTGGAAGAAACATTATAACCAACCTGCTGCTGCTGCTAAGTTGCTTCAGTCGTGTCCAACTCTGTGTGACCCCATAGACGGCAGCCCACCAGGCTCCCCCATCCCTGGGTTTCTCCAGGCAAGAACACTGACCAATCTAGACAGCATATTGAAAAGCAGAGACATTATTTTGCCAACAAAGGTCCATCTAGTCAAAGCTATGGTTTTTCCAGTAGTCATGTATGGATGTGACAGATTATAAAGAAAGCTGAGCTGAAGAATTGATGCCTTTGAACTGTGGTGTTGGAGAAGACTCTTGAGAGTCCCTTGGACTGCAAGGAGATCCAACCATATTCATTAGAAGGACTGATGCTGAAGCTGAAACTCCAATACTCTGGCCACCTGATGTGAAGAGCTGACTCATTTGAAAAGACCCTGATGTTGGGAAAGATTGAAGGCAGGAGAAGGGGACGACAGAGGATGAGACAGTTGAATAGCATCACCGACTCAATGGACAGGAGTCTGAGTAAACTCCTGGAGTTGGTGATGGACAGGGAGGCCTGGGGTACTGCAGTCCATGGGATCACAAAGAGTTGGACATGACTGAGCAACTGAACTGAAGTATTATATGGAAAAAGAGAGATATCTCTGCTATCTACAAAATATTTTACAAAGATGGTAACCTTCTGTAATCTATACTACTCCATAAACACTAGCCCCACTTTAAAAAATATGACTGAAGCTGCTGAGAAACATAATTTTTAATTTAATTTAGATTAATTTCCATTTAAATATAAATAACATCTGTGCCTGGTGGCTACAGTATTGAACAGCACATAATAGGGACCATTGGCATTTTCACTATTTTAATTCTTCCACATATGAGTGGACCCAACTTGGTTTCCTCTGGTTAAACAGCTAATTGTCATCTCTATTTAATAAATAAATCTTCCTTTTCCCAAAGAGTAGCTAATGTTACTATATATGAAAGTTTCATATACACATTTATTTTCTACATTCTCTATTTTTTATGGATCCATATGGCTAATACCACATTGATGTTATTATAGCGACTTTACAGTCTGATGTGTAAAGCATATTTCACAGCTTCTGACTCTCCTATATCTAACTTTTCTCGGCTGTTTCAGACCTATATTCTTCCAAGTGAAGTTTTATATCATTGTATCCAGTTCTAAAACCAACCTTGATGAAGTTCTATTTATTAGTGCCTCAAATTTATTGAATAATTTTGAAGAATTGGCATTTTTACCATATTCTTCCCATCCAAAATCACAGTATATTTTCCATAGTTTAAATACTTTATGTCTTTCACTAGTCTATGAATAAGATTCATAGATTTTTAAAATATATGTCCTTTTTTAAGTTATTTATGAAAATATTATACACTTTATTATAAATTAGTATCTTTCCATTTTCATTGCCGTTGCTTACAGATAATATAAACAAAAGCTTTTGGTCTTAACATATTTATTTTGTTTTTATCTTAAACTCTCTTATCCATTATTTCTCATTGGTTCTGATTTTAACTAGAATTTGAATTTCTAGTTTAATATTGTCATTAGAAAAAAATTTATTTTCTAATGTTTATACTAATTTTTTTTTACTTACGATTACAAAGCAATAGAAGCAGCAGAAATTTACATCTAATTTTTCATATTAACTGCAATGAGAATTTTCTAACTTAATGATTAATTTTAGGTTTATTGTTTTGTCTTACTTTATTCCTATTAATTCATATAATTCTTTCATAATGTACTGGTATTACCATGACTTTTAAAATAGATTGATGTAAGTCATTATACTGATGGACTTTGGGATATTACAACTATCTCTTATTTTATAAAGATCTCTATATCTGTATTTATATAGGAATTTGGGCTACATTTTTATTTTTATATTCTAACTTCATCATAAGGTTTCATATTAACAATTTTTTCCAGTGGATTGTAGTAACTTAAATAACAGGAATTATCTGTTTTTTATGAAGATTTGATGTAATCCAGCTGTGAAAATCTGTGGTCTTAGTGGCTTTTATTAATGGCAGATTTTTAACCTTCTCAATAACTTTTTATTTTCAAAAATTTTTATGATGATTTTAGAAATTTAAATTTTTAGGAAAGCATCTGTCACCTGTGTCTAAGGTTTTCAGATCTGTTGCAAAAGACTGTCTTCACACATATTTTTATTGTTTTATGACTATTTTAATCACATCTCTAATTACGTCTCATATGTCACTCCCATTCTTGCATATTTTGCTCCTTTCTATTCCCTTAATCAGGCTTCTTTTTCTTGCTTCTCAAATCTCACTTGACTTTCAGTATAGTTCAATAATTGTAGAAAAGGGATCTCTTAACTCCAAATAGTTATAATGGTATGCTATTACAAAACATTTGTCACTATGAATAATAAATTCTCTTTTTACCTTGAGTCTTCACATATAGCTGCATCAGAAAGTCTATTCCCATTCAGTAATAAAAGCTGAGTCCCCCTGTTATGTGGGGGCCTATTATGCGGAAGAGATGAGGCACAAATTGTATTTAGTAAATGGGTGAGGCAACCATTTGTTGGCAGCCATCAGAAGAGGAAGGGAGCAAAGAGAACAAGACAATTTTTGTGTGACTAGGAGCTGGTATGGTAATCCCTGTGTGCTGCAGACATTGAGCTAACTCTCAGATTATTTCTTAAGTTCTTCAGAAATCTCCATCTCTATGGAAGAGGTGGATTGATTACCAATTTGGCTGGTTAATACTCCTTCTGTAGTCACTGAGAATGCTTCAGGGTCTGGGCCTCTTCAGTAAATCTCCCTTGAGATCACATTTCCCCTTCAGAGAGCCCTGAACCTACAGATGATCTCATGTAGGTTCTTTCTCATGCATGGTCCATATAAGGTATGGCTTGAATCACTCAGGTGTCTTTACTCTGAGAACTTCTAAGCACAAGAATCCCTGCCTCCCATCTCCTTAGGTTTCCCTAGTGGCTCGGTGGTAAAGAATCCACCTTCCAGTGCAGAAGACGCAGGTTTGATCCCGGGGTGGGGAAAAGCCCCTAGAGACGGAAATAGCAACCCATTCCAGTATTCATGCCTGGAGAACCCCAAGAAAAGAGCCTGGCGGGCTACAGTCCATGGGGTCACAAAGAGTCAGACACAACTTAGCAGCTAAACAACAACCCCTCTCCTTGGCTTGTCTGTCAGCTGCCAGCTAGTTACTCATTTGTGGCCTTTATATTTAACACACTGAAGTCAGACCCTAGGCTCTTGTGTCTTCCCCAATCTGCCACAAAGTTACATTAGATTTTCAATGTTCTCTTTAGATCTGAAATGAAGAACAAAGTAATCCCCACCCTTCTGCCTTTATACTCAGGATTTCACAGAACTGCTATTTCTAAATAATCACTTTACTAAATTATAACCATGGTCCAATCTCAGAAAAATCAGCCTAACTTAAGCAGTTTTAAACAGCACAAGATTAATTGATACTTACTAAATTTTTGCAGGGCAGGAGAGCTCTATGTGGGCCTGAAGCACTGACTCCCAGAGCACCACTGCAGAAAGGACCGCCAGGCCTTGGCCTCTTCTGCCACCATCGGAATACTCAGCTGATGCTATGCACCAGTTTCTACTGCAGTTCCTGAGGACACAATGGCAAACCACATCAGACAATAAATTCCTAAAATAATGAAATTTTACTTTTAGGGATAAAGTGGAAGGGGAGACAGGGAGCAAGCAAGGTAAATATGTAAACTATACATTTATGTTACACGCTGATGATTGCCATGCAGACAGATACCAGAGGCAGCCTGCAATTTTAAGGTTTTTATGATTGGAACATTGTTGGTTTTCTTAAAAGACTGACACATACAAATATACCTGAACACTTTTTGAATAATCCTTGATATTTTCTGCTCTTGGGATAATGCCCCAAGTGTCTCAGCCAGTAAATGGGGAGTGAGTATTCAAATTCAGGCCTGGGTGTCTCCAAAGCACATGCTCTTAATAACAACCCATTATTTTTTAATAGTAAAATATAAATGATTTCTAGATTTGCCACATCTCCATTCTTTTATTAATGTACATGTAATTAAGAATTGACATATATACACTACCATGTCTAAAATAGGTAGCTCATGGGAAGCTGCTTGTATGCACAGGGAGCTCAGCTTGGTGCTCTAGGATGACCTAGAGAGAAGGGATGGGGGTAAGGTGGGATGGAGGTTGGGGTGGGAGGCCGGCTCAAGAGGAAGGGTGTGTAGGTATACATGTAACTGATTTGCTTCACTGTACAACAGAAACATAACATTGTAAAGCAATTACACTTAATTTAAAAATTTATATTATTTAGAGAAGTCATTGAATCTAAATAGATTAAAGCAAATGTCTTTCTAGTCATAAGGCCATTCCTGGAAAGTTCTGAACAGCTGCCTTAATGCCTAGTTATTGCTCAATCTGAAAACATGGTGCCTTGAGTTCTGCCTTGGAAGATGCTAAGCAAGATGGCTGCAGACAGCTGGTGAGGTGTGTCTGGTGTTATCTGTACATTCTCCCAGAACAGCTCTAGTTCTGCCAATTTATACATTGAAATGCTCAGGAGTAATCACCATTCTTAACAGACTGGATCTTGTCCAGGCCTAGATTCTTGGACTTCTCTGAATCTCACATGATGGCCCCAGAATCAAATTCTATTAACTGCTAAGGACCACCCAGTAGTAACCCTTAAACTGGATGTAGACGTATCAAATTTCCCAGAGCTCTGTCAAGCTAAAGTGGGTCACCCAGACCACACAGAGGCAGGACAGGAGATCTAGTGGAGTTTTGGTTTGGACTCAACTTCCAAAGAATGTGTGATGTCTTCTCCAGTCTTGAGAAAACAAGCCAGAGCCTGTGCACTCATGGAAACAGCTTGGATGTGGTATATCCTCCCACCACTTGGCTTCAGTAACATGCGTGAGTATCAGCTGTCCTCATCTGAGCATCACAGCTATGAATCCTCAACTGTGAATTTTCCTAAGAATATTGTAAAAGCCATCTCTCCAATCTCACCTACCCAGTAGATTAAAGAAACCTTTAACTTTGTTTCCTCTCAGTTGTCTTTGTCGGATTCTTGGTAAATTCAGATTATTTTAATCAGTGTTTTATGTAAAATTAACTAGGTAATTATATATAGTGTATTATAATTTTTAGGTGATATTTGTTATATACATGCGAGATTGACACTGCTTATCATTCAGTTTGCTTCTGTCCTTGAGTTTGGGGAACAACACAATCAGAAAGATCTACAACATAAAGATTGCATCTTTATGTGAATTGACAGCAGTAAACTGGGATTTGATACTTTTTTTAAAGGCTGATCATGCTAGTACAGTAGTTTCAATTTACACCTAGTTGGGCGTCTTTCTATCACATGAGCAAAAGTGGAAAGTGATGAATGAGCACACTGAACCATTCTCAAGCTGAGAATTTTTGACCTTGTGAGTATATATTACTACTGCCATGTTCTAAGCCTTTCTACTAACTCCCTTGAGCAACTCCAAATTGATACTGTTATTTAAAATAAATTTTTCTTGTGTAAAGAGATACTAGTATAGTTACACTGCAAGTCACCATATAATCTGGTCTAAGCAGAGACATGCCTCTGAAAAACCCAGGATGCTGCTTTCCTTCCAACCATCCATCAACCCCATGACCGAGAAGGTAAGACATTTCTATTTATTTGACTCAACTTTCCCCTAAAACCAAGAACAAGAGATTTCACCAGTTTATAAAATATTTAAAATTTCATCTAAGATAGATAAATTGATGTGCAAATGATAGTTCTATGGAGAAGAGAGAAAAGTCTGCTAATTTGTCTATTTCTTGAACAAGAGGAGGGGCTAACCCAAGAGTCATTCGTCAGCCACCATGTGGAATCACTTATGCCAGACGGGGCCATCAATTACATTGGAAAGCACTGCACTGTATTTTCTAGATTGTAGGGAAAAAATGCTTATATAAAGTGAAAAAGAGGGAGCAGTAAGACTGTACCTGGTTGATCCAATCCCCCGAGTTCCTCCAATTCTATTACCGTAGAGTGTCTTTCATCACCTCCTGGATTTTAACCTACAAGTGCACTGCAATACTAGCATCCAGTTACACATCCCCGCCATTGGTGAGCAGACACATGAAGAAAACTCAAATTTAGTCATTTATGTGTCAGCGAGCAGGGAGCCCCACTTCCCTCATTGCCAGAAAACTTCCTTCTACACCACTGGAGAAATGGCCAGACATTTACAAGCCATTCCCTTTGGCTGAAAATTTGGTTTTAAACCCTTAATGATGCATCTGCAACTACTGTTTTATTGAACTAATTTCAAATGCAGTCATGTTTCCAGTAGTCTATGACAATTTTAAAAGTTTGAAGAGACCAGGAGTTAGAGACAACAGTAGAGCAGATGTGTTTCATTGGGATTTGTTAACATCTTACTAAACTATGTTATAGAGACATTTCAGGAGGCAAGCATCAGCTCAAGCAACAACTCCTCTGTAAACACATATAATTCCATGTCAACTGATTATGCAATATATATATATATATATATATATATGCTGCTGCTAAGTTGCTTCAGTCGTGTCCGACTCTGTGTGACCCCACAGACAGCAGCCTACCAGGCTCCCCCGTCCCTGGGATTCTCCAGGCAAGAACACTGGAGTGGTGGGTTGCCATTTCCTTCTCCAGTACATGAACATGAAACGTGAAAGTGAAGTCGCTTAGTTGTGTCCAACTCTTAGCGACCCCATGAACTGCAGCCTACCAGTGAAGCAGATCTGGGTTCTATCCCTGGGTTGGGAAGATCCCCTGGAAAAGGGAATGGCAACCCACTCTGGTATTCTTGCCTGGAGAATCCCATAGACAGGTAGGTCAGGTGGGCTATAGTCCATGGGGTCGCAGAGTCGGACACAACTGAGTGACTTACACTTTGACTTTTTTACTCCTTTCACATATATATATATATGTGTGTATATATATATGTATGTGTTTTACTCATTACTCACATACACATACACACAAATACACACACACATATATACCAAGTAAACATAGTCCTGTAAGTAACACAACAGGTTCAGGTTATCAATTGTAAAGAAAATATACTTGCTCATTTTAAAAAATGAAGTAACCATTGGGCATCTGTTATACACCAGAAAGCTTTAGGTTTTTGGGATTCATCAGTGACTAAGATATGTGAATTCAAGGAACTTCTGTTTTGGGAGAAGGAAGTGAAGGCAGACTGAAATAAAAACAATGAGTAAGTAAACTACAAATCTTCCTAGAAGGCGATAAGCATGACGATAAGATAAACAGGTGGAACAGGACAAGAGAGCTCTGAAGTACAGGGATTGGGGAGGGGCGTCAGGTCATAGAATGTGAGCAGTCAGTGTAAAGACTGACAAGTCAGATATCACCTGACAAGGTGATATCTGAACCAACAACTGAAAGATGTGAGGAGACTCATTATCAGAGAATGCAAATCAAAACCACAATGAGGTATCATTTCACACCAATCAGAATGGCTGCGATCCAAAAGTCTACATGCAATAAATGCTGGAGAGGGTGTGGAGAAACGGGAACCCTCTTACACTGTTGGTGGGAATGCAAACTAGTACAGCCATTATGGAAAACAGTGTGGAGATTCCTTAAAAAACTACAAATAGAACTGCCTTATGACCCAGCAATCCCACTGCTGGGCATAAACACCGAAGAAACCAGAATTGAAAGAGACACGTGTACCCCCAATGTTCATTGCAGCACTGTTTATAATAGCCAGGACATGGAAGCAACCTACATGTCCATCAGCAGATGAATGGATAAGAAAGCTGTGGTACATATACACAATGGAGTATTACTCAGCCATTAAAAAGAATACATTTGAATCAGTTCTAATGAGGTAGATGAAACTGGAGCCTATTCTACAGAGTGAAGTAAGCCAGAAAGAAAAACACNTAATAATAATAATAATACCACTGGCTACTATATTGTATGTGAAATGAGTGTAAAGTATATCTCAATAAAATATTTTTAAAATAACACAGAGTCCCCATTCAGCCCTCACCTGGCTTTCCCAGTTAATATTTTACAAACCATAGTATAAATATTGAAACCAGGAAATTGATGTTGGCAAACTACTATCAACTAATTAACCTATGCATCTATCTTATCCAAGTGTTATCAGTTGTCCCACTCATATCCTGAGAAAGAGAAAGCAGCTCCTGCTACCTTGGAACTTGAGCGTGTGAGCTAGCCTTTGGTCAGCTGTGAGCTGGCCTGGCACTCACACCAGGATCTTGGGTTTCTTCTGGAGGGGTGGTTTGGAGATATAATTGACAGATAACATTATATTAGTTTCACGTGTACAACATATGATTTGACATGTGTATATCATGTAACATATCATGTAAATCATTAACATCCATCACCACACAGTTACAAGTTTTTTTCTTGAGAACTTTTAAGACTTAATCTCTTAGAAACTTTGAAATATGCAATACATGTTAGTAATGATAGTCACCATGCTGTATATCACCTCCCAAGACTTATTTGTTTTAAAACTGCAAATTTATACTGCTAGATAGTATAGCTTGTTGTTACTTCACCCATTTCACCCAATCCCCACCCCTTACCTCTGACAACCCCCGACCTGCTCTCCATATACATAGTTTGGTTTGCTTATTTTAGATTCCGGGTATAAGCGAGATCATACTGTGTGTGTCTTGCTCTGTCTGACTTATTTCACTTAGTGTAATGATAGCTCAGTTGGTAAAAAAAAAATCTGCCTGCAATGAGGGAGACCTGAGTTTGATCCCTGGGTTGGGAAGATTCCCTGGAGAAGTGAAAGGCTGCCCACTCCAGTATTCTGGCCTGGAGAATTCCATGGATTGTATACCATAGGGTCGCAAAGAGACGGACATGACTGAGCGACTTGCACTTAATGCCTTTAAGGTCCATCCATATTGTCCTTCACGCTGGGTCCTGATGCTCTCCTCTAGCACATGAACAATTTCACAGAGCATCAACATCAGCTAAGACCATGAGGGATCAAATAAAAATAATAGCACTCCATAATCAAATTTGAACACAGATGAACTTTAAACATTATCCAAGCCATAAAATATCAAACACTTCCCTTTCTTGAATAATATGAGTGATTGCTGTTTCTTTACCTATTACATGGTTAGACATGCTCTAGTCACCCCTACTCCATGGATAAGATTTATTAATATATCCAGTCATAGCATTGTCTCCACTTTCTGGAACACATCAGTGTGTCCCACTACTGACAATTACTAACTTTGGTCACTTGACTAAGATAGTGTCTGCCAGCTTACCCAGTGGAGAGTTGCTATTTTTCCCTTTGTAATTAGTCAGTAGCCTGTGGGGTGATACTTTGAGATCATGTAAATGTGTTGTTTCTCATCATACTTTCGAAGTCTAGAATTAGCATCTATCCGTGAGCCTTGCCTATAACAGTTATTACTGTTGCTCTGCTTAGTCGCTCAGTCACATCTGACTCTTTGTGACCCCATGGACTGCAGCTTGCCAGGCTCCTCCCTCCATGGGAATTCTCCAGGCCAGAACACTGGAGTGGGTTGTCAGGCCCTCCACCAGGGGATTTGCCCAAACCAGGGATCAAATCCAGGTCTCCCACACTGCAGGTGGATCTGAGCCATCAGGGAAGCCCAAGAATACTGGAGTGGGTATCCTATCCCTTCTCCAGGGGAACTTCCTGGCCCAGGAATCGAATGGGGTTCTCCTGCATTGCAGGCAGATTCTTTACCAGCTGAGCTTCCAGGGAAGCCCCAATTATTACTGTAGCATTTGCCAAATGATAATCTTATATTTCCATCACTCCTTCTTTATTAATTAATGGGAAATCTACCAAAAGAAAGCACTATCCCTTCTCCCTCATTTTAAAATTTATTCTTTTATTTTTATCAGTACTTGCATGTGTGCTAAGTCGCTTCAGTCATGTCCGACTCTTTGCAACCCTATGGACTGTAGCCCTCCAGGCTTCTCTGTTCATGGGATTTTCCAGGCAAGAACACTGGAGTGATTTGCCATTTCCTCCTTCAGGGATCCAACCACCCATCTCTTATTGGCAGGCAGGGATCCAACCACCCATCTCTTATTGGCAGGCAGGTTTTTATTTATTTAAATTTATTTATTTTAATTGGAGGCTGATTACTTTACAATATTGTATTGGTTTTGCCATACATCAAAGGTTTTTATTTTTACCACTAGTGCCACCTCAGTATAAAATTATGGATAGTTACTTTGCCTATAAGTTATAATCCAATATTGACATTGTTTGGTTACTCATATTGTCCCAGATATAGCTATTGGAAGAGCCATCAGTTTGGCTCTGAGGCCCTGTCTCTAGTCCAATTTTGAACTTTTTCACCTTGTGATTCCACAAGATGTTCCAGGCTTATCTTGTATTTTACCTGCCCCAGTCCTGGAATCAGCCATTTCTCCAATAAACTCAGGCTCTTTTTTTTTTTTTGGAAAATGACATTTAGAAAGCAAGATTTGGGCACAAGATTTGTTCACTGGCAGTGCGCTGTTTCTGCTTCTAGTTCCTCTCAACAGAGAGGGCTGCTGCAGCTGCTGCTGCTGCTGGTGCTAAGTCGCTTTAGTCGTATCCAACTCTGTGCAACCCCATGGATGGCAACCCACTAGGCTCCCCTGTCCTTGGGATTCTCCAGGCAAGAATACTGGAGTGGGTTGCCATTTCCTTCTCCAGTGCATGAAAGTGA
>SJYW01053364.1:960442-981826 GCA_006410735.1 Raphicerus campestris | reverse complement strand
GGACATTTCACCCCAAAACAATGAATTTCACCTTTTTCTCAAGTGCACATGGAACCTTCTCCAGGATACGTCACATCCTGGGCCATAAATCTAGCCTTGGCAAATTTAAAAAAAAAAATTGAAATCATTCCAAACATTTTTTCTGACCACAATGCAGTAAGAGTAGATGTCAACTACAGAAGAAAAACTATTAAAAATTCCAACATATGGAGGCTGAACAACCCGCTTCTGAATAACCAACATATCACAGAAGAAATCAAAAAGGAAATCAAAATATGCATAGAAACGAATGAAAATGAAAACACAACAACCCAAAACCTATGGGACACTGTAAAATCAGTACTAAGGGGAAGGTTCATAGCAATACAGGCTTACCTCAAGAAATGAGAAAAAAGTCAAATAAATAACCTAGCTCTACACCTAAAGCAACTAGAAGAGGAAGAAATGAAGAACCCCAGGGTTAGTAGAAGGAAAGAGATCTTTAAAATTAAGGCAGAAATAAATGCAGAAGAAACAAAAGAGACCATAACAAAAATCAACAACGCTAAAATCTGGTTCTTTGAGAAGATAAACAAAATTGACAAACCATTAGCCAGACTTATCAAGAAACAAAGGGAGAAGAATCAAATCAATAAAATTAGAAATGAAAATGGAGAAATCACAACTAACACAGAAATAGAAAGGATCATGAGACTACTATCAGCAACTATATGCCAATAAAATGGATAACTTGGAAGAAATGGACGAATTCTTAGAAAAGTATAACTTTCCAAAACTGAACCAGGAAGAAATAGAAAATCTTAACAGATCCATCACAAGCATGTAAACTGAAACTGTAATCAGAAATATTCCAACAAACCAAGCCAAGGAGCAGATGGCTTCACAGCTGAATTCTACCAAAAATTTAGAGAAGAGCCAACACCTATCCTACTCAAACTCTTCCAGAAAATTGCAAAGGAAGGTAAACCTCCAAACTCACTCTATGAGGTCACCATCATCTTAATACCAAAATCAGACAAAGATGCCACACAAAAAGAAAATTACAGGCCAATATCACTGATGAACATAGATGCCATAATCCTTAACAAAATTCTAGCAAACAGAATCCAACAAGATATTAAAAATATCATACATCACGACCAAGTGGGCTTTATCCCAGGGATGCAAGGATTCTTCAATATCCACAAATCATTTGATGTAATACACCACATTAACAAATTGAAAGATAAAAACCATATGATTATCTCAATAGATGCAGAGAAAGCCTTTGACAAATTCAACACCCATTTATGGTAAAAACCCTCCAGAAAGCAGCCATAGAAGGAACATACTTCAACATAATAAAAGCTATATATGACAAACCCACAGCAAACATTATCCTCAATGGTGAAAAATTGAAAGCATTTCCCCTAAAGTCAGGAAAAAGACAAGGGTGCCCACTCTCACCACTACTATTCAACATAGTTTTGGAAGTTTTGGCCACAGCAATCAGAGCAGAAAAACAAAAAAAGGAGTCCAAATTGGAAGAGTAAAACTCTCACTGTTTGCAGATGACATGATCCTCTACATAGAAAACCCTAAAGACTCCACCTGAAAATTACTAGAGATAATCAATGAATATAGTAAATTTCAGGATATAAAATTTACACAGAGAAATCTCTTGCATTCTTATATACTAACAATGAGAAAACAGAAAGAGAAATTAAGGAAACAATTCCACTCACAATTGCAGTGAAAAGAATAAAATACTTAGGAATATATCAACCTAAGAAACAAAAGACCTATATAGAGAAAACTATAAAACACTAATGAAAGAAATCAAAGAGGACACAAATAGATGGAGAAATATACCATGTTCATGGTTTGGAAGATCAGTATAGTGAATATGAACATACTATCCAAAGCAATCTATAGATTCAGTGCAATTCCTATCAAGCTACAAATGGTATTTTTCACAGAATTAGAACAAATAATTTCACAATTTGTATGGAAACACAAAAACCGTTGAATAGCCAAAGCAATCTTGAGAAAGAAGAATGGAATTGGAGAAATAAACCTGCCTGACTTCAGGCTATACTACAAAGCCACAGTCATCAAGACAGTATGGTACTGGCACAAAGACAGAAAGATAGATCCATGGAACAAAATAGAAAGCCCAGAGATAAATCCACGGACCTATGGACACCTTATCTTTGACAAAGGAGGCAGGAATATACAATGGAGAAAAGACAATCTCTTTAACAAGTGGTGCTGGGAAAACTGGTCAACCACTTGTAAAAGAATGAAATCAGAAATTAACACCATACACAAAAATAAACTCAAAATGGATTAAAGATCTAAACATAAGGCTAGAAACTATAAGACTCATAGAAGAAAACATAGGCAAAACCCTCATTGTCAAAAATCACAGCAGGATCCTCTATGACCCACCTCCCAAAGTAATGGAAATAAAAGCAAAAATAAACATATGGAACCTAATTAAACTTTAAAACTTTTGCACAACAAAGGAAACTCTAAGCAAGGTGAAAAGACAGCCTTCAGAATGGGAAAAAATAATAGCAAACAAAGCAACTGGCAAAGAGTTAATCTCAAAAATGTACAAGCAACTTCTACAGCTCAATTCCAGAAAAATAAATGACCCAATCAAAAAATGGGTCAAAGAGCTAAACAGGCATTTCTCCAAAGAAGACATACAGATGGCTAACAAACACATGAAAAAATGTTCAACATCACTCATTATCAGAGAAATGTAAATCAAAACCACCACGAGGTACCATCTCACACCAGTCAGAATGGCTGCTATCCAAAAGTCCACAAACAATAAATGCTGGAAAGGGTGTGGAGAAAAGGGAACCCTCTTACACTGTTGGTGGGAATGCAAACTAGTACAGCCATTATGGAGAAGAGTGTGGAGATTCCTTAAAAAACTGCAAATAGAACTGCCATACAACCCAGCAATCCCACTGCTGGGCATACACACTGAGGAAACCAAAACTGAAAGAGACACATGTATCCCAATGTTCATTGCAACACTGTTTATATTAGCCAGGACATGGAAGCAACCTAGATGTCCATCAGCGGACGAATGGATAAGAAAATTGTGGTATATATACACAATGGAATATTACTCAGCCATTAAAAAGAATGCATTTGAATCAGTTCTAATGAGGTGAATGAAACTGGAGCTTATTATACAGAGTGAAGTAAGCCAGAAAGAAAAACACCAATAAAGTATACTAATACATATGGAATTTAGAAAGATGGGTAATGATAACCCTATGTGCGAGACAGCAAACGAGACATAGATGTATAAAACAGTCTTTTGGACTCTACAGGGGAAGATGAGGGTGTTATGATTTGAGAGAATAGCATTGAAACATGTATATTATCATATATGAAACAGATTGCCAGTCCAGGTTTGATGCATGAGATAGGGTGTTCAGCGCTTGTGGACTGGGATGACCCAGAGGGATGGGATGAGGATGGAGGTGGGAGGTTCAGGATGGGGAACACATGTACACCTGTGGCTGATTCATGTCAAGGTATGGCAAAACCACTACAACACTGTAAAGTAATTAGCCTTCAATTAAAATAAATAAATTAAAAAAATTAAGCAGCATGAATTCAGAAAAAAATATTAGATGAAAGTGAAAGTCACTAAGTCATGTCCGACTCTTTGTAACCACATGGACTATTCAGTCCATGGAATTCTCCAGACCAGAATACTGGAGTGGGTAGCCCTTCCCTTCTCCAGGGGATCTTCCCAATCCAGGGAATGAACCCAGGTCTCCCACAGTGCAGCTGTGTTCTTTACTGTCTGAGCCACCCGGGAAGCCCAAGAATTCTGGAATGGGTAACCTATCCCTTCTCCAGTGAATCTTCCCAACTTAGGAGTCAAACCAGGGTCTCCTGCATTGCAGGAGGATTCTTAACTAGCTGAGCTACCAGGGAAGTCATATCTAATCTAATATTAGACAGTCACTTCCAAATTCTTTGATGCATCATGTATGTTAATTTCTGATAGTATTGCCTAGATGCTCTTTGTTTTTGTATTACTAACATAGAAATAACTGGGGACCCCCATGACTAACAGTTTCTGGCAATTGTCTTCCTTCTGATTTTGAAGAAGGAATTTCTGAAGGAATTTTCCTTCCTTCTTTGCTGTTTCTCCTCCAACAATCACTTTCTTTAGCTCTCATTTAGTTTCTTTATCTCTAAAATAAGAATAATGAAGCTTAACTCCTAAGATGGTTAAATAATAACAAGCTACTTTTTCTAGAACATTTGTTGTGAATCCACCTCTCAGGTCACAGTGTTAAATGCCCTCCAGGCCAAGTGAGTTATGTGGATATTTGCAGTGGGGTTGGAGGCAGGAGGGACAATAAAGAAGAGCGGGGATTATGGAAACTGGAGAGAACACTCCTCTCCTGAAAAGAGAACAGCTCTCGTTAGCTTAGTTCCCAGCTTTCAAGGCGTGGTCCTCAGGTGGTTTTACCCCTCCCTCATGTGAAGGCCTTCTCAGCTGCTTCAGAGGCGAGGCGCCTTCTAAGATGGCTGCTGTGGTTGTAAACAAGCCTGGAGCGGGACTAGACCACTAAAAAGTGGTGGTCAGGGCAGCCGGGGGGCAGCCGTGGTGAAGGTGAGGGACCTTGCGTGCTCTGTTCTCCGCCATCGGCCTCCCTTTGGTTCATCCCGGAGATCTGGCATTTTTGGGGTGGGTTGCGCGGTTCTCGTCCCTCTGGGCTTTGAAAGCCTATGCTTCCCCTCCGGACCTTTATCCCTGCAGGCCTGAGGTTACCTGGTCTCCTGTTCATCCTGGTCCTTTGTAGTCGCCAACGGGGACTTTTGTGAAAAGGAGCCTTATGGGCCTGTGAGAGTGACCGGGGTTGATCTTTCCCCAGGCCTTCTGTTTTTAGCTNTGGGGGTGGGTTGCGCGGTTCTCGTCCCTCTGGGCTTTGAAAGCCTATGCTTCCTCTCCGGACCTTTATCCCTGCAGGCCTGAGGTTACCTGGTCTCCTGTTCATCCTGGTCCTTTGTAGTCGCCAACAGGGACTTTTGTGAAAAGGAGCCTTATGGGCCTGTGAGAGTGACCGGGGTTGATCTTTCCCCAGGCCTTCTGTTTTTAGCTAAGCGCAACATACATTAATAAGCTTATTTTTATGAAATTGATCCATTATTATTGACAGATACTATTTTAGATATTTTACCTCGTTAATATCTATTTATGAAGTAATTGTTGATTCTAGTTTTACAAGTGAGGAAACTCAGGTTTCAGTTAACACTGTAGCTGAGCCAGAGTTGACTGCTCTGAAGTGTTCTTTTCGTTACTGCACTACTTCTTTTTAATCGGACCTCTGTTATTGGTTGGCCTGCCCTCTCTTTTGGCAGTTGAACAGGTGTTCAACAGCCCCATTAATGTTCAGGAATATGAATTACCCTATGTTTGAAGTTTCAAATTCTGCCATGTTTAAATGCTCTAAAATGGGTTTACCAAAAATTCAGTTGAAATAACCGTAGAATCCACTTTTCCATATATAGGTAGATCTGGAAGGGAGCACTGACCTTAATAGCCTTCAGAATCCTCTGTAATCTCAGAGAGTGGTAATCCTTANTTTGGCAGTTGAACACGTGTTCAACAGCCCCATTAATGTTCAGGAATATGAATTACCCTATGTTTGAAGTTTGAAATTCTGCCATGTTTAAATGCTCTAAAATGGGTTTACCAAAAATTCAGTTGAAATAACCGTAGAATCCACTTTTCCGTATATAGGTAGATCTGGAAGGGAGCACTGACCTTAATAGCCTTCAGAATCCTCTGTAATCTCAGAGAGTGGTAATCCTTATTCCTGAGGACTTAAACACACACACACACACACACACACACACACACACACAAATGATTTAATCCCGCAGTTCTGCTTAAGTTGACATCAGTATATTTTTTTGCATTCCCAGAATGCTTTTAATGTGCAACTAGGGTTCAAAACCATTGGAGGAGATATCTGAAATTCTTTTAAGATCTTGAGTAATAGGCATCTGTGGTTTTTCATCTAATGTTGGTTTCATATGACAACAAATGATACATTTTTGCCTTCAACTGTATTATTGATCAGTATGGTGGTTGTTGATTGTCTTTTAAATATTAATAAAGTTATTTTGAAGATACATAGCAAAAAAAAACCCCCACAAACAAAGTGTGATCCTTCAAGCAGCACTCTCAGCACCAGAAACTTGGTAGATGCAGACACTCAGGTCCTACCCATGACCTACCATATCAAACTTCAGAAACTGGAACTCTCAAATCTGTTTTGGAACTAATATCTAAAGGATTCTGATGCTCACTCAAGGTTGAGATCCACTGTTTTTGATAAATTGCAGGACTGTGTTGCCAGATTATGTATTTTTTCTAACAATGCTAGAAATCTATTTTTTATGAACTCCCACTATTAAGTTCTGGCAAACTTTTAAAAACTGTGAAATGTGCTGTGTGGGCTAACAATACTGATATTCTAGTTGGATATGGAATCTTGATTTAAGTTCTTCCTTTTAATGGGCTGCCCTGGTGGCTCAGACAATAAAGAATCCGCCCACAATGTGGGAGATCTGCTTTCGACCCCTGGGCTGAGAAGATCCCCTGGAGAAGGGAATGGCTACTCACTCGGATGTTCTTGCCTAGAGAATCCCATGGACAGAGGAGCCTGGCAAGCTGTAGTCCATGGGCTCGAAATGAGTTGGACATGACTGAGTGACTGAGCACCCCAGGAAGCACTTCCTTTTAATGCTTAAAATAATCCTTAAATAACCGTATTCATGACAGCACTTTGAAGGAGGAAGCCTCTGTAGGTCCAAAAATTGTTATATCACATAGTAAGAAAGAGGCCAAACATGACATGGATATGAATGCCCCTCTCAGAGGGCATTACGTCACAGAAATCTAAACATCATGTGTCTACCCCGGGTGCAGTCTATCCATTTCAGTCTATCTATCCAGTTAGCAAGGAGATCCAACCAGTCCATTCTGAAGGAGATTAGCCCTGGGATTTCTTTGGAAGGAATGATGCTAAAGCTGAAACTCCAGTACTTTGGCCACCTCATGCAAAGAGTTGACTCATTGGAAAAGACTCTGATGCTGGGAGGGATTGGGGGCAGGAGGAGAAGAGGATGACTGAGGATGAGATGGCTGGATGGCATCATGGACTCGATGGACGTAAGTCTGAGTGAATTCCGGGAGATGGTGACGAACAGGGAGGCCTGGCGTGCTGTGATTCATGGGGTTGCAAACAGTCGGACATGACTGAGCGACTGAACTGAACTGATCCAGTTAGATAACATGGAATCTAAAATTCTTAAATTTCAGAGGGATGAACCAAGAAATAGGAGCAGAGATAATATCTGGAGTCCCATAGTCTTGGATCTTTATCCAGAATACAATGCCTGTGACGTCCCTGCCTTATTTCTCTGAAGACGATCACAGCAGGTTTGTAATTAGAGACCTCAGTCACTCACAAGCTGGAGGAGGGAGGAGAAGGAGGCTGAGGCCATCAGGGGGCTTCTGGTCTGCGGGCTTCTAACCTGGATCAGAGTGAGGAGGACCAGGAAAGGAGGAGATTGGGAGAGAAAGACAGATGACAGAGCAGTGGGGGAGAAAAGAGATGTCTCTGTTTTCAGGGGGAGCCTCTGCTGCTCCCTGGTCTCAGGTGGATAGACTGAGGGGAAGAGGGGCAGGGTCAGAAAGCCTCCTGAACTAGAATCCTCATTGTACCCTCTGTTGTTCGTGTGTCCTAACCAAGTGGCTTCACCTCTCTGAGGCTTGGCTTTCTCCTTGACACAGCGGGATGAGAATCTCAGATGCTATAGGATGGACAAGAGGCTAAATGAAATCATGCATGTGGAATGTCTGAGGAGAGAGTAGACCCTCCTCTCACAGTGGCTTGTTTGGTGAGTCACAGGCTCCCGAAGCCCTTCTGTCCTGGGGCAGCTCGGTATTGAAAGCTCCTGCCCTTCTCCAGGGAAAGGGTGTCTGTGCAGGAAGGCAGCCCCCTTTGTCCTCTCAGCTCATCACCCAGCTCTGCCTGCTTGACATTTGGCTGAACTTGCTCCGGGGGCTTCTGGTCATTGAGCCCAGCTCCCTTCTCCTTGGGTCTGGAGTGGAGCACAGTGTGTGTGTGTGTGTGTGTGTGTGTGTGTGTGTGAGAGAGAGAGAGAGAGAGAGAGAGAGAGAGAGAGAGAGAGAGAGTTTGGGAAATGCTTGTCTGTGTGTGGATGAGTAAAGAGACTTGTGCTACATGATTGTAACTGGGAGTGACTATATAGAACGAAGGGATGTGGGTGTGTCACCCCTCACGTGTGCACTATGGTTTACAGCTTACAGTGCAGCAGAGTGCTTGTGCTCAGACTCTGAAGTCAGAATCCTGGGTTCAAAAACTCTCTGCCCACTCTAGGGCTTTAAGCAAATTATTTTATTTGTTCTTCTCTCAGGTTTCTCCTCTGTAACATGAGAAAGTATCAATAGCTCCTCGTCCTCTCTTTTAGGATTTTTCTGGACTATTTGAATTAATGTATGTCAAGTACTTAGGATAACATGTAACACATAGAAAAGCTAGGTTTTGTCTGCTATAATTACTCCTTATTATTGTTATTATTAACATTGCAAAGGACTTAGGCTTCTCAGCAAGAAGGAATATATGCCTGTTGCCTCCACTGCTTCCACGTCAACCACATGATGTGTGCAGCACAGATCTCATCTGATACCTGAGGATACAGGACCCTGGGAGATTTAAATCTTCAGGAACAAAGTTAGGAAAACACAGAACTGGTACCCAAGCTGAGGTCCTGTGGCCCTATCGCCACTGAGGGAGAGCAGGAGGAAGGAGGAGGTGCAGCTGATCTTCCAAGGTCCCCTGAAGTCCACTCTGGCAAACAGCTCTCCTATTTGTGAAACCAGGTGAGGGATGGCATGTAGTCAGGCTGTGGACATCACCTGTGTTCAGCTCCCTGCTTCCCCTCTGCCGCCTCCTCTTTACCCCTTTTCTGAAGCATAAACAGGGTTACAGCCCAGGACAATGTCACCTTTTCTAGCTAAGTTCCTACCTGGACCAGTGCCTGCTAAATAGCACACATCCATCCAGTGGAGGAGCTGTGACAATGGTTGTAGGAAGGTGTCCTGTGTCACGCTTGTCATCTGAGGTGGGTGGATGGAGGGGTCAGGACATTGAGGTCCAGGTGAGATGACACCTGCATGTGGCTGAAAAGGTGGATGTGCACTAACACACTGCTGATCACTTATCTGTCCATTGATCAGCTCTCATCCACTCACTGACCATCCATCATATGTGTTCAGATGGACAAATTCCACCTGTCAGATCACTATCTATGTTTACATGAGACCCACAGGCATCAGCTGGTCTGAGAACTGCTGTTTTTCAACATTTGGCCCCTGCAGAGAGAAGCAGGAGACATGGTTAGGTAGGGAGATCACACAATAAACAGGACTGACCCAGCTCATCCTCTTGCCCACTCCCCTCCTCATGACCCGATCCTACTCCTCAGCCAGGATATTAAAAGCTCAGTCCACCCCCAGCATCCTCAGGAGCCCTCCTGCAAGGCCACCAAGATGAACCGGCCCTGCCTCTCTGCAGCCCTATTCTTCCTCCTGGTTATCCTGGTGAAGAGCACCCCGGGCACTCAGGTAGGTCCAGCCTTACCTCTCCTCTGCACACTGGAGGGAAATTAGGGGAGTCCACAGAAGGGGCTGGGGAGCAGGGGTAGGGTGGGTGCTGCCAGCACCCTCTGGATTTCTCCCTGAAAAGTGGCTAGTTTTAACTGCAGGAACATTTCACCACTCTCAACATGGATAAAAAAAAGAAAATTAGAATTAAAAAAAATCCCACCTAAAGTACCAAGTCAGGGACCACATCCTTGAGCCTCTATTCCTGGTCAGTGTCTCTGATCCTCACTGTAGTGTAATAAAAACATCCGTATTTTATCCTTGGCCATATTCATGACCCAGGCCTCCTGAACCTCTGGGAATTCACTGTCTTTCATAGGTCATGAAAGTCCATCCAAGATATCATCAGAAATGCCTGTGTCTCCAGAAGAAGACAAACAGGCACTTATAGGTTAAAATTTTCAATACCACCCATGTCAGCAACTCAGGGGAGAGGGGAGAGAATGGAGATTGAGCTCAATTACCAATGACCACTGATTCAATCAGTATGTCTTTGTATTGAAACCTAAATAAAAGTCCATGAACATTGGTGTTTAGAGAGCTTTCAGGGTGATGAACACAAAGAAGTGACGTGAGGGTGCTGTGCTCACTGGGGTATGGAGGCTCCGCACACCTCCACTCCACCTTTGCCCTACCCGTCTCCTCCATTTCACTGTCCCCAAGCTTTATCTTTTATAATAACATGGGTACAGTAAGCGAGGTGTTTCCTGAGTCCAGTCGCTGGGTCTATAGAGTTATTGAACATGGAGGTGGAGTCATGGAACCTCTGATTTTTGGCCAGTTGGTCGCAAGTGAGTTATTCGAGATCACATGGCCTGCATCTGAACTGAGGATAGTCTTGAGCCCTCAACCTACAGAATCTGCACTAAGCCCACCGATACACTACCAGAAGTAAATTGACTGTGGCTGTTTGATAATTGGTTAGTGTTGGTAGAGACATCACGTATTTGGCATCAGGGTAAACTCAGACTCATTCTCACCTGTGATATCAGGGGTTAGATGAGGCTTAAGGGCAGGGAAGTAATGAAAGTAGCACACTGGATCCAGAAGCTCTACAGGTGAACTGTGTTTTCAGAATTTCTGGCAGAATCAGGTACTGTATCAAATGGGTTGTGACTAGACAGTACCTAGTCCTGAGCCCACTACCCTCGTGCTTGTGTCCTGGGGCAAATCATCTGCAGTTTCCTCATCTGAACATGGGGGTACATGTTCCATGGGTTCTTTGAAAAGATTACCTGTCATTAATATAAAGAGTTTAATCACATTTCATGGCCAATTCTTTCCATTTTCTAGTAAGATGTGTTCATTAAAAAAAAGTCTATGTACCTTCCTTTGGGGCAAGAAAAAATATTTAGGTGTCATATATTGATATTCCTCCATTATTAAAATAAACCAGAAAGACTTGAGACCGAAAGAGCAGAGTAACTGCAGGGTAAGCAAGAAACAGCCCTTGTGTGGTTGGCTCGTGGGACCAAGGCTGACTGGTATAGTTTCCAGGTCCCCTCTTGACTATTCTTTTATTATCTATACTTGATCTTTGTCTTGGTTCATGGCCTAGGCCTCCTAAACTTCTTGGAATTTATCTTCTTTCATAGGTCATGACAGCACTCAAGACAGGCAGCCAGGAAGCTTTCTGGTTTGGACTGAAACCTCAAACACTCACTTAGATGCTTGAACTTTCACCACTTTTTTGCCAGTACCTCATGGGGTGGTGGGGGGCTCTGAGATTGAGATCAATCAGCCATGGCTGATAATTCAGTCAGTATGGCTTATGGCTATTTATCGAAAACCTCCATAAAAATCTATAAATATTTGGATTCAGAGAGGTTTTGGGGTTAATAATAATATAGTGATCACATGGATCATGTTATTTTATTATCATCTCAGTAGATTGAATATTAGAGATGATTATATAAATGTGTCCAATCATCAAATAGATATTTTACTAAAAAGAATTCAATCATATCCATTCTATTAAAGATGGTGTATTTGTTGAGAAATGAAAATGGCAATTAAGTCCCTACAAAGCATTGTTCTTGGGGTCGGGAAACAGCTGTGAAAAAAATATGGCAAAACAACTTGCCTTCTAGGAGGGAGACAAACAATAGCAGAGGGGAGAAATCCTATGGTAGGTCATAAGTTTCCCGAAGGTAGAAAGGGACGTGGATAAACTTTGCTGTGCTTTTTCTCTCCAGGGTCAGGGAAACCTTCTGTGATAAGGAGGCTTTGAGCTGAGGCTGCAGAAGTAATGTGCCTGGTGTGTGCTGAAACAGCAGCCAGGACCAGGGTGGATGGAGCTGGGTGGGTGGAGGGGAGGGAGTGAAAGAGGAGGGAAGTGGAAGGTGATGAGGCTGAGAGGCCACGGGGGCAGGTCATGAGGAGCCTTGTGGGGCTTATTAAGGTCAGAATTTGACTCCCAGAGAAACGGGGAGTCACTGAGGGATTGGTCACGGGAGCAATGGGGTAAGACTGAATAGTCACGGGATCCCTGAGGCTGCAGTGCAGAAAGTGCCCTCTAGGGGATGAAGGGCAGACACGGAGGCCCAGGGAGCAGGCTGCTGCAGTGGTCCAAGGGAGCCTTGATGGAGCGGGATCCATGTTGTTCCCCAGGTGGATCCCAGGTCTCTTGCATAACATGAATGTCTTGCTCTGTTAAGGAGGCTTCATTACCTAGTCATGATGCATTAAATCATTAGCTATTGGTGACTGTTCAACTGATAGTTCTATTATCCTCCCTGAGGTCGTAGAAGAAGAGGGGATGGAGAAAAGAAGACCATGGGGGAGTGTGGGAATGAAAGTTCAAACCCTCCCTCCTGCCAGACAGTCCTTCCTGTGCATTCAGAGTCCATGCTGCAGTCATGAGGGTCTTTCCAAAGTTACTGATGCCACATATCAGAAGCCACTTTTATTGTTCCCATCACATAAGAGATACCAAGATTTTTAGCAACTCAGTGTCAGGAAAAGGATGAAAAAATAAACACATATGTTTCTTCTTATAATCACAGTATCAACAGTATCAGTATTCAATTTCTACAATGTTCCTGATGTCACCAAAGTGAACACACTGGTATGTTTTCTTCATGACTTTTTCCATTACAGCGTAATTCCTTCATATTTTTTATTAATGGTGGAAAGTTTTTACTATACACATAAGCACAGAGAATATTAATAGTATTATAAAACCCACATATCCAGACATATATTAATATAATGAATAATAAATTATAATCTTTAATACAAGTAACAATACCATAACATAATTAATAATAGTATTATTAATGCTATAGTATTATATGAATATAACTATAAATATAATATTAATACAATAACATGCTTAATAATAATATTAATATTAATATAATACCATAAAACCCAGGTATTCAGACCCAGCAATTTGACATATAGGACACACATTGTTTTACATGTGATCTCTTTCTGTTCTTGTAGAGTTGTGGTTTTTCTGGTTCATTTGTGTATTTATTTGGGTGTGTTAGGTCTTAGCTGTGGCCTGCTGGCTTAGATGCCCTGCAGCATGTGAGACCTTGGTTCCCTGACAAGTATTGGACTCCTGCATTGGAGGGTGGGTTTTTAACCACTGGACCACCAGGGAAGTCCTGTAGAAGTTTTTGAGGGTACTTCATGAGGAGATACACATTTGTACATGATTACTGTAGCATGTCATGCCTAGCAACATTCATCACGATGTCCCAGAAAGGAGGTTTACAAATGGGCTTTTCATATGACCACCCTCCACAACCTTAAATTTTCTATTGCAAAACAAGCAAACAAACCTGGTGGTTCCCTTGTTGACCTGATAGATCAAGCTGTGATGACCATCCTCATAACTGACCCATTGCCCCTCCCACTTCAGCAACTTCTAGACCTGCTTTCTGTCTGGAGAAAACATTCACAGGTCCTTGCAGGGGCTGAAAGACCAGGTGCTTCATCAAGGGTGATACGGAGAAGTTCACATGCGATGATGGGGATGGACATCTTTAGCTCTCAGTACATGGAGGATGTACAGAGAGCTTAAAGGTCAACAACTCCCTCATAGAAGAAGGATGCATAAAGACCTGTGCTCACAGGAAGGGTCCTGGTGGTAAGACAGGTGCAGGTCAGGGTGGGAGGGGAAGGCAGGGGAAAGAGGTGGAGCTCAGGAGACCACATACCATTCACGCCTGCACAGTGTCTTTCCTCCTTGTTGCCTCCCAGGAGAAGAGGCTTCAGCGTCCTGTGAAACTTGTAACCCTGAGCATGTGCTTCAGGGGTCAGCTTGGCAGAAGGTCAACCCTGGATGCCTCTTTATGATCGTCTGAGCCTGATCATATGCTCCTCTTTCTCAGATGCAACACTGATTCAGCCACCCTCCAGGGCAGGTCTGCAGTGGTCCTGGCACCCCTACCCCGACCCAAGGCTTGAAAAACTCATTTCCTTTCCTTTGGCCATTCAGGTCACGGGGACTACGGTTCCACATTTTTTGGAAAATCTTGGATCTGTCAAGATGACCGGTGTCCACGTCTGGAGCTGGAACTCAGCAAGTTCCTTTAGTTTTGTAAAGGACATGAGAAGAGTGGTCCCTGAAACTCTAAAGTCCGAGGAGGATCCCTGCAGGACTGGGCTGTGGCTGCTTCTGAAACAGTTCAGTCTCCTCTCAGTTCTTCTCTCCCCTACCCTCCTCAGCAGAACCTGTCTATTTCCTTTCATCCATGGGTCTACACATCTTAATTCTGTCTCATCCAGCTGTCTATCAGCACCACGAGAGCCAGCCTTCTCTTTATCCTGAGCGCTTAGCGCAGTTCCTGGCACNGCACCCACCCCACCCATGCCCCCCGCCCTTTCCATGAACTCCCCTCATTTCCCTCCAGTGTGTAGAGGAGAGGTGAGCCCAGACATACTGTGGTCACGGCTCTTGTTAATATCCTTTGGGGTGCCATCCACCAGGATAACCAGGAGGAAGAGAAGGGCTGCAGAGAGGCAGAGTCGGCTCATCTTCATGGACTTGCAGGAGGGCTCCTGAGGATGCTGAGGATGGATGGAGCTTTTAATATCCTGGCCGAGAGGTGTGATCAGGCAATGAAGAGGGAAGAGAAGGGGAGGAGCTGGGTCAGTCCTGTTTATTGTGCAATCTCCACCTGACTTCGTGTTTCTGGTTGTTAGGGCCAAATACCAAGGAACAGCGCTTGCTTCTCAGACTTGACTCCGCCTGTGAGTCTCTTGTGAACATAGATCGTGATTCCAATACGGTCACTCAGGGAGCGTCCCAGCACCTAGGGCAGTGCATGGAACATGATAGTCAGTGAGTGGATGAGAGCCGATCAAAGGACAGATAGGAGATCAGCAGTGTGTTAGCTCACCCACAACCACTGTGCGAGCTCAGCCTTCTGCAGGCGTCATCACATCTTGGCATCAACACCCTCCATCCATCTCCACCCCCTTCACCTACCTTAGAAGACAGAAGTGACACAGCACACCTTTGTGCAACCAGTGCCACGGCTTCTCCACCAGGTAGACCCTTGCTCTTTCCCTGCCACTGGTCCAAGTGGAACTCAGCTGCAGAAGATAATGTTCAGCTTGAGCAGCCACCCTATTTTCTGGGTAGAAAAAGGAGTAAGGGGAGGGGCAGAGAAGGGACAGGGAGCTGACCATGTCTCCACAGCATGACCACCTGCCATTCCTCAATCTGTTTCACAACTAGGAGTGTGCCTTGCCTGAGTGGAACTCAGGGGACCTTGGAAGATCCACTGCAACTTCCCCTTCCTCCTGCTCCCTCCCCCAGTAGCATCGGGGTCACAGGACCTCAGTTCCAGTACCAGCTCTTCCTTTTCCTAACTCTGTGCCTGAGCATGTGAATCACCCAGAGTCCGTGTCTTCAGGTGTCACATGATATCAGCACTGCCCACCTCATGAGGTCTCTGTGGAATCAATGGACACAACGGACATACGCTAGTTTTCCCTAAGATGTCAAAGTCCCTTGNACCCAGAGTCCGTGTCTTCAGGTGTCACATGATATCAGCACTGCCCACCTCATGAGGTCTCTGTGGAATCAATGGACACAACGGACATACGCTAGTTTTCCCTAAGATGTCAAAGTCCCTTGTACTATCAATAATAGCAGTAAGTAATTACCGTGGGTAAAAACATAGCTTTTTATATGTTAAGCATTATCCTAACCACTTGACATATATGAACTCCAATAATTTGCAAAAATCCTAAAGGAGGGGGTGAGGAACTGTTGACATTTCTTCATTTACAGAGGAGGAACCTGAGGTGAAAGCAAATAAAGTAATTTGCCTACAGTCATAGAATGGAGAGAGGATTTGAAGTCGGGGCTCTGGTTTCCAAGTCTGTGCACATGCACTCAGTTACATTGTTGGCTGAAAACTATGGTGCACACGTGAGGGGTGACACAACCACAGTCCCGTCACTCGCTCCTGTATATGCACTCCCAGTTACAACCACTGACCACAAGCCCTGCACTCAGTCATTCACACACATTCTTCTGTTAACAGACACACACATACACCCTGTGCTCCACTCCAGGCTCAAGGAGGAGGGAGCTGGGCTCAGTGCCCAGAAGCCCCAGGAGCAAGTCCAGCCAAACGTCAAGCAGGCTCAGAGCTGGGTGATGAGCTGCAGAGGACACAGGGGGCTGCCTTCCTGAGCAGACACCCTTTCCCTTGAGAAGGGCTGCTACTGCTGCTACTAAGTTGCTTTAGTCATGTCCGACTCTGTGCGACCCCATGGACGGCCCCCACCAGGCTCCACCATCCCTGGGATTCTCCTGGCAAGAACACTGGAGTGGGTTGCCATTTCCTTCTCTAATGCTTGAAAGTGAAAAGCTCATTCGTTTCAGCCCCTCGCGACCCCATGGACTGCAGCCCACCAGGCTCCTCCGTCCACCAGATTTTCCAGGCAAGAGTACTGGAATGGGGTTGCCATTACAAAAGCTCTCAATACTGAGCTGCCCCTGGGCAGAAGGGCATTGGGAGTGTGTGACTCAAGGAGAACAAGCCACTGTGAGTGGAGGGTCCCTCTCTCCTGAGACATTCCATGTGCGTGATTTCATTTAGCCTCAAGTCAGTCCTACAGAATCTGGGATTCTCATCCCATTGTGTCAGAGAAGGAAAGCCGCAGGACACACAACCTGTGGGGGTAGGATTCTAGCTCAGGAGGCCCACTGGCCCTGCGCCTCAGTCTGTCCACCTGAGACCAGGGAGCTGCAGATAATTCTGCTAACAGCAGAGATTCCTCTTTTCTGCTCTCTCCTCTCTCATCTTCTCTCCCAACCGCCTCCTTTCCTGGTCCTCCTCACTCTGGTCCAGGTTAGACGCCCCCTTAAGGGGTCAGACTCCCTTCCCCTCCCCACTCCAGCTCATGCATGACCGAGGTCTCTAATTACAAACCTCCCCAGCCTCTGCATGTATCTTCAGAGAAATAACAAGGCAAGAACATCACAGACATTGTATTCTGGATAAAGATCCAAGACTGTGGGACTCCAGATCCTATCTCTGCTTCCATTCCACAGTTCTTCCCTTTGAAGCAGAAGACTCTTGGATCCCATGCTATCTAAGGCCACATGGTGAAATGCATGGAATGTACCAGGGGCAGACAGAAGGTGTTCAGATGTTTGAAATGCTGTGCCCTCTGAGAGGGACACTCATATCCAAGTCATGAGCAAACACTTTCTTAGTATGTGATATAATAGCACCTCACTTTTTGGACCTACAGCGTCTTCCTTCTTAAATATGAGGGCATGCATACTGTTTTATAAGGATTATTTCAAATATTAAAAGGAAGAGCATGAACAAAAGATTGCACATCTGGCTAGGATATATCAATGACTGTTAGCCCACACAGTACATTTCATAATTTTGAAAAGTTTGCCAGGATTTAATAGTGGGAGTTTTACAGAAAATGAATTTCTAGCATTGTTTGAAAAAGTAAACCATCTGGCAACAACACAGTCCTGCAATTTATCAAAGGCAGTGGACTGTAACTTTGAGTGAGCACCAGAATCCCTTAGCCATTTGGTCAAATACAGATCTGAGAGCTCCACTTTCTGAGATCTGATTTGAGAGAACAGGCGTGGGACCTCAATGTCCACATCTACCAGGTTTTGGGGGCTGAGGGTGCTGCTCAAAGGACCATGCTCTAAAAGCCATGAACTGAGGGAGCTCTCTTCTCAGGAGGGGAGCTTTCTCCAGTTTCCATAATCCCCGCAGTTCCTTTTTGTCCCCCTGCCTCCACCCCAACTCCAATACTCCCATCCCCATTACTCATCTAGCCTGGAGACCATTTCGGGCTTCTTGATAGTTCAGTTGCTAAAGAATCTACCTGCAGTGTGAGAGACCTGGGTTCAATCCCTAGGTTGGGAAGATCCCCTAGAGAAGGGAAAGGCTACCCACTCCAGTATTCTAGCCAGGAGAATTCCATGGACTGTACTGGAGAATTCCATGGGGTTGCAAAGAGTCGGACATTACTGAGTGACTTTCACCCCCTTCCCTGGAGAACATTTAACTTTATGACCTGTAGAGTGGACTCAGAGTAAGTGTTCAGGGGAAAGTAGCTTTTATTATTTAACCATCTTAGGAGTTAAGTTTCAAGGTTCATATTTTAGGGATGAAGAAACAGAACTACAGCTAAGTCTTCCCTGGTGGTTCAGATGGTAAAGAATCTGCCTGGAATGCAGGAGATCTAGGTTCGATCTCTGGGTTGGGGAGATCCCCTGGAGAAGGGAATGGCAATCCACTCCAATATTCTGGCCTGGAGAATTCCATGGACAGAGGAGTCTGGAGGGTTACAGTCCACGGGATCGCAAAGAGATGGACACGACTGAAAGACTAATGCGCACACAAGGAAAAGTGACTTGCTGGGGGAATTATAGGTTAAAAACAGGAGGAAGACACGTGCCAAAGCCTGTTAGTCGTGTGTCCCCAGTCACTTGGATGTTACCAAAATACAAACAACACCCAGGCAATACTATCTGATATTAACATAGATGATGTGTCCAGGATTTTGGGTGAGACTTCATGAGTATCAAATCATGTTTATCAAGAAAAAGAGGTGGGTCCCAGCAGTTCTGGCTGCAGGAAGAGGGGCAGCATCCAGGCACTCAGGTTCCAGAAGGTGCTGGAGGTGATGGTGTGGTAGAGGATGAAGGTGAGGAGGCAGTGAGGAAGAAGAGGAGGACAAGATCCTGGATTCAATCCCAGGCACTATGGACACTCCAGTCATGTGCAGCTTTGCTCCTGCATTCCTTCCTTCCTTCCTTCCTTCCTCCAGTGTTCATGGACTGAATCCTTTGTGCCAGGAGCTGCACAGCATTCTAGGGATAAAGAGAAGACTTGCTTTCATGGTGCTTAGAGCAAACTGGATGAGACAGAACTAAAGCAAGCAGGCCCATAGAGGGAAGGGAAGAGGAAGATTTCTGCTGAGGAGGGGAGGGTTGAGAAGGAAAAGGCAGAGGCTGAAATTTTTCAGAAGCAGCCAGATCGCAGCCCTGGGTGGATCCTCCTCGTACTTCAGCATCTCAGGGGAGCACAGTTCACGGATTCTCTGTAAAGGAGAAGGAACTTGCTGATTGACATCTCTGACGTCCCAGAGTTGAACACTGTACACCCTGACAAGTCCTAGACCATCCCAGAAATGTGCAATCACAGTTCTCCCAGGGCCAGGGTAACCAACAAAAAGCAAGGGAGTTTTCCAGGCCCAGGTGGGGCACTGAGGAGCACTCCAGACCTGCTCTGCAGAGTGACTGACTCAGTGTTCCCATCTGAAAACTGGGAGCATGTGAATAGAATCAGATTATGATGATGGGGCTTCTGGGGGTGACCTTTTGACACACTGCCCTATGGAGGACATGCTCAGTCCACGGATACTACAGGCGCTTCTCCAGGGAGGCATCGAGGGAAAAAGTCACTGGCGTGTTGTGAGGGGTGTGTGGTTTCCTGAGCTCCGTCTCTTTCTCTTTCCCCTCCCACCCTGCCCTGCCCTGCCCTCTGTCTTTCCCCAGGACCCGATAATACTATCACAAGCCCTCACCCAGTACTCCCCGATCTTGAAGTTGCTGTTTTTAGCATTGCAGCTGCCATGTAAAAAGGTCTTCCAGAACCTGGGCTTGGCAATGTAGAAGTATTTGAATATTTTGGCCTTGCTTGAATCCCTGCATGGAGGCCAAGGCAGAAGTTAGGCTGTGGGGAGGTAGGCATGGGAGGGTCAAATAGGAGGGTGGGCATCACAGCTCAGTCTGCAAGATGAACAACTGAAATCCTCAGTTTGTTTGCAATAGAGAGTGGTATGGGTGTGAGATGTGAATTGGCTGTTTGATACCCTCCTTTCCAGGACATTATTATTAATATGGTTAGGCATGATAATGACAGGGAAATATTGTAAATAATTCCTATTACTACTGAATATTTATAGATGAATTGGCAGGATGCTATTGATTGGCATCAAAATACATCAAAAAGGAGGATACAGTTTAAGAATATTCTCTATATGTTGATAATGATTGGAGCTAGACAATAGTCCATGGGTTTATAATACTATTTTCTGTACATATGTGTGTGGTTGACAGTTTCCACCCTGAAATGATTCCCTGGTGGCTCAGATGGTAAAGCGCCTGCATGCAATGCAGGAGACCCACATTTGATCCCTGGGTTGGGAAGATCCCCTGGAGAAGGAAATGGCAACTCACTCCAGTACTCATGCCTAGAAAATTCCATGGATGGAGGAGCCTGGTGGGCTACAGTCCATGGGGTCACAAAGAGTCAGACACAACTGAGCAACTTCATGATGACCCTGAAAGGAAAGTGTGAAGGCATCATGCAGTAATGGAAAAATGCTTGGAAGAAAACACTCCAGTGTGTTAACCTTGGTTACATCTTGGACAATGGAATAAAGGAATATTGAAGGATATTGATAATGCAACTTTCATAAGAAATACTAATCTGGTCTTCATCCCATTCCTGGCACAAAGCTCCTAACAGACAGTTGAGGTTTCCAGAGAGATGACAGCAACAAAGAGTCTTTTCTCATGTGAAGGAGGTGACTAGTAAAGCCTCAACCTAACCGAAGAATGGAGATTTGTTGCCTGGGGAAGCAACACCTTCCCAGGATTCTGGGGTCAGAATTGTCTTTCCCCCTTTCCCCTTCCCCTGCCTCCACACCTCAGGGTGGGGAGAGAGGCTAGAGGTTGAATCAGTCATAAATGTCTAAAGATTTAATGCATCATGGTTTGTGATGATGCATTACGTAGTAATGCATAGTACTTCAACAGAGCAATCATTCATGTTATCAAGAGAATTGAGATCGGCCCTGGGACCAATACAGGTACACACTCCATCTTGACTCACCTGGACCACTGCAGCAGCCTGCCCAGGGGCCTCTGTCTCTGCCTTTTGCTCCCTAGAGGTCACTCTCCACACTGCAGCCACAGGGACCCTGTTAAAACTGAAGTCCTATCCCACTGTTGGGCTTCCCTAATGGTTCAGAGGGTAAAGAATCTGCCTGCAATTAGGGAGGCCCAGGTCCGATCCCTGGATTGGGAAGATCTCCTGGAGAAGGGAATGGCAATCCACTCCAGTATTCTTGCCTGGAGAATTCCATGGACAGGAATCTGGTGGGCTACAGTCCATGGGGTCGCAGAGAGTCAGATA
>SJYW01053364.1:948184-958193 GCA_006410735.1 Raphicerus campestris | reverse complement strand
GGGGGGGCAGGCTACATGAGCTTTTTGAAAGAGTTACCAGTCATGAGTACGAAGAGTTTACACAGTCATGGTCAATGATGTCCTTTTTCCACCAGTGTTTTAGTCCAGAAGACTTGTCTGCCTACGCTTCCTCACTACCTACCCAAACAGAAATCTGTGTGTGAAATAATCATCATTTCTCTGTTAAGAAATCAATCAGAAAGCTGAATGACAGCTGAGCTTCTTTCCTCCAGAGGTAACTGCAGGCAGAGTAGGAAATGAAGGACTTCTGTGATTTGCTCATGGGGCCAAGACAGCTTTTTCTAGGCTGGCACTATATTAGTCAAAACTCAAGGCTCATATTCTTTCCTCCCAGTCAGACTATTATTTTTATCTTCCTATCATGATATAGGATGTTAGGAGAGACTCATAATTATATAAATAAGCCTCATCAGCAAATAGGCTAACAGGAGTTTTATTATATCCAGTCTCTTCGAAGATGATGAGCTTGGCATGAGGATGAAAAGGGAAATTCATCCCCTTGACAAATATTCATCAAATACTTATGTTTTTCCCCTCCTAAAACATATTTCTTGGTGTAGGAAAGCAGCAGAAAAGAAAATTAGTGAGATAATATGCTTTCTAAGAGGGTGATAAGGAATTAAGGCCAGAAAATCCCATGCCAGGTGGTTATGAGTGTTTTGTAGAAAGAGAGTGATGGGGATACAGGAAGCTGAAGTTAAAGAAACACTGGAATAAGGAGGCTTTGAGCAGCGGCTGACAAAAATGAGCCTGGTGTGTTTGTGCAGCAGCCAGGACCAGGGTGGCTGGAGCTGAGTCGGGGAGGGGAGGCGAGTGGAAGGGGACAGGCAGAGCGGCCAAGGGGGCAGGTCGAGAAGAACCTTGTAGGACTTCCTAAGATTCAGAATTTGACTCTGAGAGAGCTGGGAAACCTTGAGGGATTGGTCATGGGAACAATGGGATGAAGGTGTTACTCATTCAGTCGTATCTGACTCTCTGCGACCCCATGGACTGTAGCCCACCAGATTCCTGTCCATGGAATTCTCCAGGCAAGAATACTGGAGTGGATTGCCATTCCCTTCTCCAGGAGATCTTCCCAATCCAGGGATCGGACCTGGGCCTCCCTAATTGCAGGCAGATTCTTTACCCTCTGAACCATTAGGGAAGCCCAACAGTGGGATAGGACTTCAGTTTTAACAGGGTCCCTGTGGCTGCAGTGTGGAGAGTGACCTCTAGGGAGCAAAAGGCAGAGACAGAGGCCCCTGGGCAGGCTGCTGCAGTGGTCCAGGTGAGTCAAGATGGAGTGTGTACCTGTACTGGTCCCAGGGCCGATCTCAATTCTCTTGATAACATGAATGATTGCTCTGTTGAAGTACTATGCATTACTACGTAATGCATCATCACAAACCATGATGCATTAAATCTTTAGACATTTATGACTGATTCAACCTCTAGCCTCTCTCCCCACCCTGAGGTGTGGAGGCAGGGGAAGGGGAAAGGGGGAAAGACAATTCTGACCCCAGAATCCTGGGAAGGTGTTGCTTCCCCAGGCAACAAATCTCCATTCTTCGGTTAGGTTGAGGCTTTACTAGTCACCTCCTTCACATGAGAAAAGACTCTTTGTTGCTGTCATCTCTCTGGAAACCTCAACTGTCTGTTAGGAGCTTTGTGCCAGGAATGGGATGAAGACCAGATTAGTATTTCTTATGAAAGTTGCATTATCAATATCCTTCAATATTCCTTTATTCCATTGTCCAAGATGTAACCAAGGTTAACACACTGGAGTGTTTTCTTCCAAGCATTTTTCCATTACTGCATGATGCCTTCACACTTTCCTTTCAGGGTCATCATGAAGTTGCTCAGTTGTGTCTGACTCTTTGTGACCCCATGGACTGTAGCCCACCAGGCTCCTCCATCCATGGAATTTTCTAGGCATGAGTACTGGAGTGAGTTGCCATTTCCTTCTCCAGGGGATCTTCCCAACCCAGGGATCAAATGTGGGTCTCCTGCATTGCATGCAGGCGCTTTACCATCTGAGCCACCAGGGAATCATTTCAGGGTGGAAACTGTCAACCACACACATATGTACAGAAAATAGTATTATAAACCCATGGACTATTGTCTAGCTCCAATCATTATCAACATATAGAGAATATTCTTAAACTGTATCCTCCTTTTTGATGTATTTTGATGCCAATCAATAGCATCCTGCCAATTCATCTATAAATATTCAGTAGTAATAGGAATTATTTACAATATTTCCCTGTCATTATCATGCCTAACCATATTAATAATAATGTCCTGGAAAGGAGGGTATCAAACAGCCAATTCACATCTCACACCCATACCACTCTCTATTGCAAACAAACTGAGGATTTCAGTTGTTCATCTTGCAGACTGAGCTGTGATGCCCACCCTCCTATTTGACCCTCCCATGCCTACCTCCCCACAGCCTAACTTCTGCCTTGGCCTCCATGCAGGGATTCAAGCAAGGCCAAAATATTCAAATACTTCTACATTGCCAAGCCCAGGTTCTGGAAGACCTTTTTACATGGCAGCTGCAATGCTAAAAACAGCAACTTCAAGATCGGGGAGTACTGGGTGAGGGCTTGTGATAGTATTATCGGGTCCTGGGGAAAGACAGAGGGCAGGGCAGGGCAGGGTGGGAGGGGAAAGAGAAAGAGACGGAGCTCAGGAAACCACACACCCCTCACAACACGCCAGTGACTTTTTCCCTCGATGCCTCCCTGGAGAAGCGCCTGTAGTATCCGTGGACTGAGCATGTCCTCCATAGGGCAGTGTGTCAAAAGGTCACCCCCAGGAGCCCCATCATCATAATCTGATTCTATTCACATGCTCCCAGTTTTCAGATGGGAACACTGAGTCAGTCACTCTGCAGAGCAGGTCTGGAGTGCTCCTCAGTGCCCCACCTGGGCCTGGAAAACTCCCTTGCTTTTTGTTGGTTACCCTGGCCCTGGGAGAACTGTGGTTGCACATTTCTGGGATGGTCTAGGACTTGTCAGGGTGTACAGTGTTCAACTCTGGGACGTCAGAGATGTCAATCAGCAAGTTCCTTCTCCTTTACAGAGAATCCGTGAACTGTGCTCCCCTGAGATGCTGAAGTACGAGGAGGATCCACCCAGGGCTGTGATCTGGCTGCTTCTGAAAAATTTCAGCCTCTGCCTTTTCCTTCTCAACCCTCCCCTCCTCAGCAGAAATCTTCCTCTTCCCTTCCCTCTATGGGCCTGCTTGCTTTAGTTCTGTCTCATCCAGTTTGCTCTAAGCACCATGAAAGCAAGTCTTCTCTTTATCCCTAGAATGCTGTGCAGCTCCTGGCACAAAGGATTCAGTCCATGAACACTGGAGGAAGGAAGGAAGGAAGGAATGCAGGAGCAAAGCTGCACATGACTGGAGTGTCCATAGTGCCTGGGATTGAATCCAGGATCTTGTCCTCCTCTTCTTCCTCACTGCCTCCTCACCTTCATCCTCTACCACACCATCACCTCCAGCACCTTCTGGAACCTGAGTGCCTGGATGCTGCCCCTCTTCCTGCAGCCAGAACTGCTGGGACCCACCTCTTTTTCTTGATAAACATGATTTGATACTCATGAAGTCTCACCCAAAATCCTGGACACATCATCTATGTTAATATCAGATAGTATTGCCTGGGTGTTGTTTGTATTTTGGTAACATCCAAGTGACTGGGGACACATGACTAACAGGCTTTGGCACGTGTCTTCCTCCTGTTTTTAACCTATAATTCCCTCAGCAAGTCACTTTTCCTTGTGTGCGCATTAGTCTTTCAGTCGTGTCCATCTCTTTGCGATCCCGTGGACTGTAACCCTCCAGACTCCTCTGTCCATGGAATTCTCCAGGCCAGAATATTGGAGTGGATTGCCATTCCCTTCTCCAGGGGATCTCCCCAAGCCAGGGATCGAACCTAGATCTCCTGCATTCCAGGCAGATTCTTTACCGTCTGAACCACCAGGGAAGACTTAGCTGTAGTTCTGTTTCTTCATCCCTAAAATATGAACCTTGAAACTTAACTCCTAAGATGGTTAAATAATAAAAGCTACTTTCCCCTGAACACTTACTCTGAGTCCACTCTACAGGTCATAAAGTTAAATGTCCTCCAGGGAAGGGGGTGAAAGTCACTCAGTAATGTCCGACTCTTTGCAACCCCATGGAATTCTCCAGTACAGTCCATGGAATTCTCCAGGCTAGAATACTGGAGTGGGTAGCCTTTCCCTTCTCTAGGGGATCTTCCCAACCTAGGGATTGAACCCAGGTCTCTCACACTGCAGGTAGATTCTTTAGCAACTGAACTATCAAGAAGCCCGAAATGGTCTCCAGGCTAGATGAGTAATGGGGATGGGAGTATTGGAGTTGGGGTGGAGGCAGGGGGACAAAAAGGAACTGCGGGGATTATGGAAACTGGAGAAAGCTCCCCTCCTGAGAAGAGAGCTCCCTCAGTTCATGGCTTTTAGAGCATGGTCCTTTGAGCAGCACCCTCAGCCCCCAAAACCTGGTAGATGTGGACATTGAGGTCCCACGCCTGTTCTCTNATTGCCATTCCCTTCTCCAGGGGATCTCCCCAAGCCAGGGATCGAACCTAGATCTCCTGCATTCCAGGCAGATTCTTTACCGTCTGAACCACCAGGGAAGACTTAGCTGTAGTTCTGTTTCTTCATCCCTAAAATATGAACCTTGAAACTTAACTCCTAAGATGGTTAAATAATAAAAGCTACTTTCCCCTGAACACTTACTCTGAGTCCACTCTACAGGTCATAAAGTTAAATGTCCTCCAGGGAAGGGGGTGAAAGTCACTCAGTAATGTCCGACTCTTTGCAACCCCATGGAATTCTCCAGTACAGTCCATGGAATTCTCCAGGCTAGAATACTGGAGTGGGTAGCCTTTCCCTTCTCTAGGGGATCTTCCCAACCTAGGGATTGAACCCAGGTCTCTCACACTGCAGGTAGATTCTTTAGCAACTGAACTATCAAGAAGCCCGAAATGGTCTCCAGGCTAGATGAGTAATGGGGATGGGAGTATTTGGAGTTGGGGTGGAGGCAGGGGGACAAAAAGGAACTGCAGGGATTATGGAAACTGGAGAAAGCTCCCCTCCTGAGAATAGAGCTCCCTCAGTTCATGGCTTTTAGAGCATGGTCCTTTGAGCAGCACCCTCAACCCTCAAAACCTGGTAGATGTGGACACTGAGGTCCCACGCCTGTTCTCCCAAATCAGATCTCAGAAAGTGGAGCTCTCAGATCTGTATTTGACCAAATGGCTAAGGGATTCTGGTGCTCACTCAAAGTNGGTGGATGGCACCCCAAAGGATATTAACAAGAGCCGTGACCACAGTATGTCTGGGCTCACCTCTCCTCTACACACTGGAGGGAAATGAGGGGAGTTCATGGAAAGGGCGGGGGGCATGGGTGGGGTGGGTGCTGCCAGCCTTTTCTGGATTTCTCCTGGGAAATTGGGCAGTTTTAACTCCAAGAACATTTCACCACTCTCAACATGGAAAAGAAAGGAAAATTAGAATTAAAAGAATGTATATCCAGGTAGAGCACCAGACCAAGGACCACCTCCCTGAGACTCTATCCCTGGTCAGTGCAGTGTCTCTGATCCTCACTGCAGGGTAATGAAAAGATATATATTTGATCCTTGACTGACTCATGAGGCAGGCGTTTTGAACCTCTTGGAATTCACTGTTTTTCATAGGTCATGAGATGAGTCACAGACAGCAACTGACGATAACTTCAGAAGTGTGCTTATCTCCAAAGCAAGACAAACATGCATTTGCAAGTTAGAATTTTCACCAGGCCCCATGACAGCATTTCTGGGAGAGCGCAGGACACTGAGACTCAGTCAGTCGCCAATGGCCACAGATCAATCAATTTGCCTTTGATTTGAAGCCTAAATAAAAATCCATAACCTCTGGTGTTTAGAGAGCTTTCAGGGTGATGAACACAAGGGGGTGATGTGAGGGTGCTTNCCACAGATCAATCAATTTGCCTTTGATTTGAAGCCTAAATAAAAATCCATAACCTCTGGTGTTTAGAGAGCTTTCAGGGTGAAGAACACAAGGGGGTGATGTGAGGGTGCTTGGCTCGCTGAGGTAGGGAGGTTCCGCACACCTCCACTCCGCCTTTGCCCTACCCATCTCCTCCATTTCACTGTCCCCAACCTTTATCTCTTATAATAACATGGGTACAGTAAGCGAGGTGTTTCTTGAGTTCAGTCGCTGGTTCTGTGGAGTTATTGAACATGGAGGTAGGGGTCATGGAAGCTCTGATTTTCACCCAGTTGGTCACAAGCATGAATTATTTGAGATCACATGACTCATATCTGACCTGAGGACAGTAAAAGCTCTCAACCAGCAGGATCTGCACCAAGTCCACCCACACACTATCAGAAGTAAATTGACTGTGCGACACTCAGTGGGTGTTTGGGGAATTGGCTGGTGTTGGTAGAGACATCACACATTTGGTGTCAGAGAAAAACTCAGACTCACTCTACATTGTGATTTGGGGGCTGAGGTGAGATGCGGGCACAAGGGAGTAATGAAAATACCTGGAAACTCTTACCAGTTATGTGCATTTTCCGAGTTCCTGACCAGATCAGAAAGTGTGTCAAGTGGGCTGTGACTGGACAGCACCTTGTCCTGACCCCCTACCACCATGCCTTGCATCTTGGGGCAAGTCATCTGCAGTTTCCTCATCTGACAGGGGTACACGTTCCATGGGTTCTTTGAAATGATTACCTGTCAGGAATATAAAGAGTTTGATCACATTTCATGACCACTTTTGTCCATTTTCTGCTTAGATGTGTTAATTTTGAAAAAATATGTCTGAGTACCTTCCTTGAGCAAGAAAGAATATTTAAGTATCATGTAATGATATTTCTTTATTATTAAGATGAATCAGAAAGATATAGAACCACTGAGCAGAGCAACTTCAGGGGAAGGTAAGAAACATAGCCCTGGCATGGCTGACTCGTGGGACCAAGGCTGGCACACTATTAGTAAAGTCTCCAAGCCCTTCCCCTTGTCCCCTTTGACTGTTATTTTATTATCTGCTTTTGATTGTTTTCCTGGTTCTTGGTCCAGGCCTCCTCAAACTCTTGGAATTTACTGTCTTTCATAGGTTATGAGATGACTTTCGGAAGGCAAAATGGGAACCATTCAGGTACGGACTGGTCTAAAAAAACTTTAAACCACCTTGTTAAGGTTTGAAACTTCATGCCCCTTCACCAGGCCAGCACCTCTGGGGAGAGTGGAGGATACTAACCGGGATCCATTATCAACAGCTGACAATTCAATCAATATGCCAATTTATTGAAAACTCAATAATATCCATACACATTGGGGTTCAGAGTATTTTCACGGAGATGAACACAAGGAGGCGATGTGAGCATGCTGTGCTCACCAGGACATGAAGGTTTCACACACCTCCACTCCCCCTTTGCCCTACACGGCTCCTCTGTTTCTCTGTCTCTGAGTCGCCTCCTTTCTAAATTTCTGGAAAAAGTGAGTGAAGCGCTTTCCTAATTCAGTCACTGGTTCTACTGAGTGAGTGAAGATGGAAGAGGGGTCATGGTACCTTTGACTTTTAGCCAGTTGGTCACAAGTGTGAGTTATTCAGGATCATGGGGCTGGTATCTGAACTGAGGACAGTCTTGAACCATCTGTGTGCAGAGTCTGATGTGCCTGCTCATCAAGTAGTTTTTTTTTACTAAAAGGAATTCAATTCATGTTCATTCTATTCAATGACTGTGCACTTGCTGAGAGAATGAAGATAGAAGTTACTAAGTTCCTACAAAGCATTGATCTTGTAGTGGGGAAGTAGCTGTGAAAAAAATATGGCAAAATAATTTGCCTTCGAGGAGGGAGACAAACAATAGCAGATGGGGAGAAATCCTACGGTAGGTGGTAAGTTTCCCGAAGGTAGACAGGGACGTGGAGAAAGGATGCTGTGCTCTTTCTCTCCAGGGTCAGGGAAACCTTCTGTGATAGGAGGCTTTGAGCCGAGGCTGCAGAAGTAACGTGCCTGGTGTGTGTTGGAACAGCAGCCAGGACCAGGGTGGATGGAGCTGGGTGGGTAGAGGGGAGGGGAGTGGAAGAGGAGGGGACTGGAAGGGGAGGGGAGTAGAAGGGGAGGGGAGTGGAAGGCGATGAGGCTGAGAGGTATAGGGGCACGTCATGAGGAGGCTTGTGGGGCTTATTAAGATCAAAATTTGACTCCCAGAGAAATGGAGAGTCACTGAGGGTTTGGTCATGGGATATCCCATTGCTCCATGGGATAGGAATCAAAACAGTAACAGGATCCCTGAGGCTGCAGTGCAGAGAGTGCCCTCTAGGGGATGAAGGACAGACACGGAGGCCCAGGGAGCAGGCTGCGTGAGCCTTGATGGAGCGTTTATTTATGTTGTTCCCTGAATCGATCTCCGGTTTCTTGAATAATATGAATGTCTTGCTCTGTTGAGGTTTCTGTGGAGGCTTCATTACCTAGTCATGATGCATTAAATCATTAGCTATTGATAACTGTTCAACTGACAGCTCCTCTCCCCTCCCTGAGGTGGGGGCAAGGAGGAGGAGGAGGATGGAAGATAAAAGATCAAGGAGGAGGGTAGCAAGGAAAGCTCCAGCCCTCTCTCCTGCCAGACAGTCCTTCCTGTGCATTCAGAGCCCATGCTGGGGTTACGAGGGTCTTTCCAAAATCATTAACATCACATAGCATGACACTTTTATTGTTCTCATCACATAAGAAATACCAACATTTTTAGGAACTTAGGAAAAGAATTTAAAAACATATATTTCTTCTTATAATCACAATATTGGCATATCATTATTCAATTTATAGAATCCTCCAAGGTATCCAAAGTAAACACACTGGTATATTTTCTTCATGACTTTTTCATTATAGCATGTTTCCTTCACATTTTTTTTTTTTATCAATGGTGGAAACTTTTTAATATGCATATAAGCACAGAGAATAGTATTATAAAACCCAGATATCCAGACCCAGTAATTACTGACCTATAGCAGATATTTTTCACCTTGGAGCTCTTTTTCTTGTTTTAGAGTTGTGGGTTTTATTTTGCACATTTGTGTATTTATTTTTGGCTTCCCAGGTGGTGCTGTTGGTAAAGAACTCACCTGCCAATGCAGGAGATGCAAGAGACCTGAGTTCAGTCCCTGGGTTGGGAAGACACCCTGGAAGAGGGCACAGCAATCCACTCCAGTATTCTTGCCTGGAGAATCCCACTGAATAGATGAGCCTGGTAGGCTAGTTTGTAGTGTCGCAAGGAGTCTGACACGACTGAAGTGACTTGGTGTGCACGCGCACGCATACACACACATATTTATTTGGATATATTGGGTCTTAGTTGCAGGTTGAAGGCTCAGTAATTGTGGCCCACCGGCTTAGTTGTCCCATGGCGTATGGGCCCTTAGTTCCCTGACACGGGATTGAACCCAGGGTTCCTTAGTTGGAAGGAGGTTCTTAACCACTGAACCACCTCGGAAGTCTTATAGAACTTTTAAGGCTAATCAAAGGCATTATACCAATTTTCCCTAAAATACCTCATTAGAAGATATATATATATATATATATGAACATGATTATTATATCATGTTACATCTAGCAATATTCATAATTCTGTCCCAGAAAGGAGGTTTTCAAATGGCCTTCTCAATTTGACCATCCCCCACAACTCTAACATTCTCTATGGCAAACAAACTGACAGTTCTAGCTGTTGACCTTATATGGAGTTGTGATGACCATCTTCACAACTAAGCCACTGTCCCTCTCATTCCAGCAGCTTCTAAGCCTGCCTTCTGCCTGAAGCCTAAATTAATAGGTCCCTGCAAAGGCAAGAAGATCAGGTACTTCTACGATGCCAAGACTGGGCAATGCCAACGCTTTTTCTACAGTGGCTGCAAAGGGAACTTGAATAACTTCTACAGCATAGCGCTGTGCATGAAGACCTGCGATCATGCGATGT
>SJYW01053364.1:931086-948002 GCA_006410735.1 Raphicerus campestris | reverse complement strand
GTGGGAGGGGAAGGGCTGGGGAAAGGGGCGGAGCTCAGAGGGCCACATTCCATTCACCTTGCACAGGGTCTTCCTCCTCGCTGCTGCCAGGAAAAGAGGCTGCAGTGTCCTGTGAAACCACACACTGAGCGAGTTCTCCAGGGAGAGGATGGCAGATCAACCCCAGAGGCCTCTGTGATTATCTCAGCCTGATCACATGCTCCTCTTTCTCAGTTGGGAACACTGACTCAGCCACCCTCCAGGGCAGGTCTGCAGGACTCCTGAGCGCTTCCCCCAATCCAGGCTTGGAAAATTCACTGCCTTTTTGTTGGTTTCATATTTCTTTTGAAAATCTAGGATCTGTCAAGATGAACAGTATCTAGGTTTGGGGCTACAGTGAAGTCACTCAGGAATTTCTTTTTTTTTTTTTTCCTTGCAGAAGACATGGGAAGAGTCATGCTCCAAAACTCTGAAGTCCGAGGAGGACCCATGAAAGTCTAGGCTGCTCCTGAAACAGTTCAGTCTCCTTGCATTTCTTCTCTTCCCCTACCTTCCTCAGCAGAGTCTGCCTGTTTCCTTTCCTCCATGATGCTGAGAGACTTCCCTGGTGGCTCAGATGGTAAAAGCGTCTGACTACAATGTGGGAGACCCAGGTTCAATCCCTGGGTCAGGAAGATCTCCTGGAGAAGGAAATGGCAACCCACTCCAGTGTTCTTGCCTAGAAAATCCCATGGACAGAGGAGCCTGGTAGGCTACAGTCCATGGGGTCGCAAAGAGTAGGACACTACTGAGCAACTTCACTTCACTTTATGATGCTGGGAGATTGAGAGCAGGAGGAGAAGGGGGCAGCAGAAGATGAGATGGCAGGGTGGCATCACCAACTCAATGGGCATGAGTCTGAGCAAACACTGAGACAATGCAAAAGACAGGGAAGTCTGGCATGCTGCAGCCCATTGGCTCACAAAGAATTGGACACATCTTAGTGACTGAACAGCGTGGGTCTATACACCTTAGTTCTGTCTTATCCAGTTGGCTCTAAGCACTATGACAGCATGTCTTCCCTTTATCCTAAGCACTTAGCACAGTTCCTGGCATGAAGGAAGCAGTTCATAATTATGTGAGGAAGGAAAGAGTGCAGGAGGAGCACATTGTTCTCAACCAGAGTAACTAGAGAGCCTGAGGTTTGACACCAGGATTATTGTCTCAACCCACATACTCATGGCATCCTCACCATGCCATCACTGCTCTCCTTGTGTGAGGCCTTGGTGGAATTTCTGGCTTCCATTTCTCAGCATCAATAATGAGAGAAGTCTTTGCAATAAAAAAGCCTTTCTTTCCCATAAAGATGTTGCAGTTTTCCTTTCTGTACTTTCAAACACTGTGGCTTATATTTCAATAAATGCATATTCAAAACTAAACTGAGGGCAGTGGGGTCTGTTGTTTTCAGCTACAAATGTTTACCAATAGGGTCCATGGAAATGGTGGTTCTTCTCTCTGTTCTGCAGAGCAGTGGGTGCCTCCCCTTTCCCAGTCCACAGACTGTGCCCTACTGGGTAGAGGAAGCAAACCCACAATAGCATCATTGACCTCTTAATAGCCACCCCAAGTTACCTGAAAAAACCTGGGAGACAGACACATCAGCATGAAAGCTTTTATTCCTTACTTCTAAGTCTAGTTCAAATTTTGGGGCAGGCTGTTCTCCTGGACTCTCACAAGGGGAAAGTGCATAAGATTCAGGTGTTCATCTTTCTAAGGAATCTGATTCCCTGAAGTCACATGTGGGGAGGCGGTGTCTTACTTCAGTTAAAGAGGGGTAGCTACCATTTAGTGTGCCAGGCTCTGTGTTAGCATTTTGCCTGCATTATTATATTAACCATCCTAAGAATCCTTCAAGGGAGGAAATGGAGGCATGGAGATGGCACATAGCTGCTGTATTAATTTTCTAACTTGACAGCTTCCCTCTCTCTCAAGTAGAGGGACTCTGATGAAGTTTTCCTGTTCTTCCTCTGGGAATATGTAAGGGGGAGGCACTTTGAGAAAACAGAGTGTCTGCTTCATGACACACGAGGAAAATGAGGTATGGAGACCACAGCACGTATCAGTTCAGTTCAGTTCACTCACTCAGTTGTGTCCGACTATTTGCGACCTCGAGAACTGCAGCACACCAGGCCTCTCTGTCCATCATCAACTCCCGGAGTCCACCCAAACCCATGTCCATCGAGTCGATGATGCCATCCAACCATCTCATCCTCTGTCGTCCTTCTCCTCCTGCCCTCAAACTTTCCCAGCATCAGGGTCTTTTCAAATGAGTCAGCTCTTTGCATCAGGTGGCCAAAGTATTGGAGTTTCAGCTTCAACATCAGTCCTTCCAATGAACACCCAGGACTGATCTCCTTTAGGATGGACTGGCTGGATCTTTTTGTAGTCCAAGGGGCTCTCAAGAGTCTTCTCAAACACTACAGTTCAAAAGCATCAATTCTTCAGCGCTCAGCTTTCTTTATAGTCCAACGCTCACATGCATACATGACCACTGGAAAAACCATAGCCTTGACCAGATGGACCTTTGTTGGCAAAGTAATGTCTCTGCTTTTTAATATGCTGTCTAGGTTGGTCATAACTTTCCTTCTAAGGAGTAAGCATCTTTTAATTTCATGGCTGCATTCACCATCTGCAGTGATTTTGGAGCCCAGAAATCAAGTCTGATACTGTTTCCACTGTTTCCCTATCTATTTGCCATGAAGTGATGGGACCGGATGCCATGATCTTTGTTTTCTGAATGTTGAGCTTTAAGCTAACTTTTTAACTCTCCTCTTTCACTTTTATCAAGGCTCTTTAGTTCTTCTTCACTTTCTGCCATAAGGGTGATGCCATCTGCATATCTGAGGTTATTGATATTTCTCCTGGCAATCTTGATCAGCTTGTGTTTCTTCCAGTCCAGCATTTCTCATGATGTACTCTCCATAGAAGTTAAATAAGCAGGGTGACAATATACANATGTGTCATACACTGCTCTAGGTGGTCAGATGCTCCCTGAGTGACTATATTGAACAAAACTCCATCTATCTGATCACAATCTGGGTTTACACAAGACACACAGTCATAGTCAAGTCTGAGAACTGCTGTTATTGGACATTTGACCCCCTGCAGACAGAAGCAAGAGGCATGGTTGGGGGGGGGGGTGGAATTTCACAATAAACAGGAGTGACCCAGCTCCTCCCCTGTCTCATTCCCTTCCTCATCGCCTGATCCAACCTCTCAGCCAGGATATTAAAAGCCCAGTCCATCCGCAGCATCCTCAGGAGCCCTCCTGCAAGGCCATGAAGATGAACCGGCTCTGCCTCTCTGCAGCCCTTCTCTTCCTCTTGGTTATCCTGGTGGACAGCACCCCGGTGTATGAACAGAATACCCAGGACCAAGGTAGGTTCACCTCTTCTCTATAGACTAGAGGGGAATGAGAGGAGTTCTTGGAAGGGGTGGGGTGGATGCTGCCAACACTCTTGGAACGTTTCCTGCCACGTTGGGTGGGGCTTTGGTTTGCTTTGGCCATATTGTTCTTCCTTGTTGCACGAGGATATTCTCTAGTTCTGGGGTCTACTCTCTGGTTGCAATGTGTAGGCTTCTCCATGAGGTGGCTTCTCTTGTTGCAGAGCAGGGGCTCTAGGCATCTGAGTTCAGTAGTTGTAGTTCACCTGCTTAGTTGTCTCTAGGCCTGTGGAATCTTCCCAAACCAATGATAGAACCCATGTCCCTTGCATTGGCAGGCTAATTCTTAACTACTGGAGATCAGGGAAGTCTGACATAGCAAATCTTTAACTTCAGTCCCATTATGATTCTCATGAGGAAATATCTTAAAGTTAAATACATATGTATATCAAATGGGTTGTGACAGGGTAATATCTTGTCTGAAACCTGTCTCTCACGTGCCCTGTGGCCTAGGAGAAGTCATCTACAGTTTCCTCATCTGAGCAGCAGGTACCTGTAACATGGGTTCTTTGAACATATTGCCAGTCACAATTATAAAGAGTTTATTCACATTTCTTGCCAATTTTGGTCATTTTCCACCAAGATATGTTCACTTGAAAAGATTCATCTGCCTACTTGCTTGGGGCCAGAAAGCATACATATGTGTGTGTGTCAAATAATGGTTATCTCTCTATTGTAGAAATTAATGAGAAAGACCTGGAACTACTGAGCACAGAGTAACTACAGGGAAAGCAAGAATCACAACTCTGTGTTGGCTGGCTCGTGGGACCAAGGTTGACACAGTATTAGCAAGTTGCCAGACCATTACCCTTGTCCTCTTTTGACTATCATATTATTATCCATATTTGATCCTTGTCCTGGTTCATGGCCCAAGATTCCAGACAATTTTGGAATTTTTGTCTTTCATAGACCACAAGATCATTAAAGAATTGAAATTTGGTATACTAAAAGGGTTAACTAAGAGAATCTTCAATAACAGACTTAAAGCTTTGAACTTTCTGCATCTCTGGGGAGAGAGGAAAGCACAGAGGTTGAGATGAATCAGCACTGGCTGATGATTTAATCAATGTGCCTATTTAGTCAACCATCAGTAAAAATCCACAAATACTGTCATTTAGATAGCTTTTGTGGCGGTAACTAATGGTGGTGTTGTGACGGTGCTGTGCTCACCAGGGCATGGACACTCCAAACACCTCCACTCCCCCTTTGCCCTACATTTCTCCTCCATTTCACTGTTCCTGAGTTTTACTGTGTATATTAATCTGAGAACTGTAAGTAAGGGTGTTCATGAGTTTGGTCGACAGTTCTATTGAATTTTTGAGCATGGAGCTGGGGTCACGGAAACTCTCAATTTTAATCACTTGGTCAGAAGCATGAGTGATCTGAGATCACTTGGCTGGCATCTGAAGAGAGGACAGTCTGATGCCTCAACTGTGGCATTGGCACTAACTCCACAGATTTGGTATCAGAAGTCAATTAGCTGTGGTTCTCCCATTGGGTGTTGGGAATTAGATGGTGTTGGTGGAGAAACCATGTATTTCATGTCAGGGAAAAACCCAGACTCACCTTATCCTGTGATATGAAGGCTCACGTGAGGCTTGGGGAGAGGTGAGTAGTGAAATATTTCTTAATCAAATAATGATTATTTCTATATTATTAAAACTAATCAGAAATTGTGGAGCATGGAGGAGAGTAACTGCAGGGAAATGAAGAAACACAGCTCTTGTGTGGTAGGCTGTGGAACCGAGGCTGACATAATATTACTAAAGTCTCCAGGCCCTTTCTCTTGTCCTCTTTTGTTATTTTGTCCTATCTTGTTATTTTCTTAGCCATGTTTCATGGGCCAGGACTCCTGAAACTCTTGAAATTTATTCTCTTTAATAGGTCATGTGATGATTTCTGGAAAGCAACTGGAGGCACGTTCAGTAAAGGAGCTCCCAACAGCAATACTCCAAGAAGAGAATAACGGTTTGTACTTTCTGCACCTCTGGGGAGAGGGAAGGTCACTGCAAGTGAGAGCAGTCACCAGTGACCAGTGATTCAATCAATAAGCCTATTTCTTGAAATGTCAATATAAATTCACAAATATTTGGATCAGAGAGTATTCCAGGTAGGAATACAATGACGTGATGTGAGGGTGCTGTGCTCCAACAGGAAGTTGGAAGTTCCACATGCCTCCATTCCTGCTTTGCCCTACAGATCTCCATTTCACTGTTCGTGAATTTTCATGTATATCAATCTGAGAATAGTAAGTAAGGATTTTCCTAAGTTTGGTCACCAGTTCCACTGATTTATTGAATATGGAGGGATCATGGGACCTCCACATTTTAGCCATTTGATCACAGGCATAAGTAAATTTGGACCACGTGGCTGGCACTAAAGTGAGGACAGTATTGAGCCTTCAACCTGTGAGAGCTGCATTAACTGCATGGATTTCATCTTAGATGTCAATTGATGGGGGACACCCGGTGGGTGTTTGGGGAATTGGTTAGTGGTAGTAGATACGCCACCAGATCATGCCTCCAGATCATGCAAAATGATCTGGAAAAACTTTAGGAAAAGGCAGGTCTCCCCAGAAACTCAAACACCCATTAAGAGGTTGGAAATTCACCACTTTCTTACTAGCACCTCTGAGGAGAGAGGCAGGCTCTTGAGATTGAGATCCACCAGCAATGGGGGCTAATTCAATCATTATGATTATTTCTTGAAAACATCCATAAAAACTCATATTTATTTGGGTTCAGAGAGATTGCTGGGTGAGTGATCACCTGGACACATTATTTTATTATCCTATCAGGAGACTGAATGTTAGAGGGAGATTGACTATTATGTTGACATGCTGTATCTATCATCAAGCTGATTTTTTTTTTTTTTTTTACTAAATGGAATTAAATTATACCCATTCTATTTAATGACCTTGCACTTGTGGAGATAATGAAAATGGGAGTTTGTAAGTCTCTACAAAGCACTGTTCTTGGGTCGTGAAAAAAATTGGGCAAGTAGCGTGNATATTTATTTGGGTTCAGAGAGATTGCTGGGTGAGTGATCACCTGGACACATTATTTTATTATCCTGTCAGGAGATTGAATGTTAGAGGGAGATTGACTATTATGTTGACATGCTGTATCTATCATCAAGCTGATTTTTTTTTTTTTTACTAAATGGAATTAAATTATACCCATTCTATTCAATGACCTTGCACTTGTGGAGATAATGAAAATGGGAGTTTGTAAGTCTCTACAAAGCACTGTTCTTGGATTGTGAAAAAAATTGGGCAAGTAGCGTGCTTTCTAGGAGGGAGACAAACAATAGCAAAGGCGAAAAATCCTATGGTAGGTTATAAGTTTTTTGAAATTAGAGAGGGATTCGGAGGAAGGATGCTGTGCTTTTTCTCTGCAGGGTCAAGGACACCTTCTGTGATAAGGAAGGTTTGAGCAGAGGTTGCAGAAGAAATGTGGCTGTTGTGTTTGAACAACAACTTGGACCAGGGTGGCTGAAGATGAATGGGTGGAGCGGAGGGGAAGGGGGTGGGAGGGAATGAGGCCAAGAGGCTATGGGGGCAGGTCATGAAGAGCTCTGTAGGACTTTATAAGAATCAGAATTCGACTCTCAAAGAGTAGTCACTGAGGGACTGGTCATAGGAACAATGGGATAGGACTGAATACTAACAGGATCTCTGAGGCTGCATTACAGAGAGTGTCCTCTAGCGGGCAAAGGGCAGAGACAGAGGCCCAGTGAGCAGGCTCCAGCAGTGGTCAAGTGAGCCATGATGAAGTGTGTATCTATGTTGTTCCCTGCGTTGATTTCAATTCTCTTGAATAACATGAATGTCTTGCTCTGTTGAGGCCTCTATGGAGACTTCATTACCTAGTCATGATGCATTAAATCATTAGCCATTGGAGACTGTTCAAGACAGCTCCATTAACCTCCCTGAAGTTGAGGAAAGGCGAGGAGATGGAGAAAAGAAGACCACAGGNCTTGAATAACATGAATGTCTTGCTCTGTTGACGCCTCTATGGAGACTTCATTACCTAGTCACGATGCATTAAATCATTAGCCATTGGAGACTGTTCAACAGACAGCTCCATTAACCTCCCTGAGGTTGAGGAAAGGCGAGGAGATGGAGAAAAGAAGACCACAGGGGAGGATAGGAGGGTAAGAAGGAAAGGCAGTCCTTTCTTATGCAAGCCAATCTGGGGTTACCAGGGTCTTTCCAAAATCTCTGATTTCTAGTACTAGAAGATACTTTTATTGTTCTTCTCACATAAGAAATACCAAGATTTTTAGGAACTCAGCATCAGGAAAAGGATGAAAAGAAAAAAAAAGCCTATATTTCTTTTTATGATCACACTATCAATGTATTATTAGTATCAACATTCAATTTATACAGTCCTCTTGAGGTATCCGGAGAAAGTGATGGCACCCCACTCCAGTAATCTTGTCTGGAAAATGCCATGGATGGAGGAGCCTGGTAGGCTGCCGTCCGTGGGGTTGCTAGGAGTCAGACATGACTGAGCGACTTCACTTTCACTTTCCACTTTCATGCATTAGAGAAGGAATTGGGAACCCACTCCAGTGTTCTTGCCTGGAGAATCCCAGGGACAGGGGAGCCTGGTGGGCTGCAGTCTATGGGGTTGCACAGAGTTGGACATGACTGAAGCGACTTAGCAGCAGCAGCAGCAGCCTGAAGTATCAGAAGTAAACACACTGGTATGTTTTCTTCATGCTTTTCTTCCACTATAGCATGATTCCTTCACATTTTAAAAAATTAACAGTGGAAAGCTTTTACCATCCACATAAGCACAGAATAGTATTATAGAACAAAGATATCTAGACCTAGTAATTATTGATACATAGGGAATTTTTTTTTAATCTGTGGTATCTGTTGGTTGTTGTAGAGTTGTGTGTTTTTTTTTTTTTAATTGAGCATTTATATATTAATTTAACATGTTGTATCTTAACTGTGGGCCAAAAGCTCTGTAGTTGTGGTCCAGCAGCTTAGTTGCTCCAAGGCATGTAGGATCTCAGTTCCTTAAAAAAGGACTGAACCCAGGACTCTTGCATTGGAAGGCAGATTCTTAACCACTGGACCACAGGTAAGTCCTATAGAAGTTTTTGTTCAGTTCAGTTCAGTTCAGTCGCTCAGTAGTGTGCAACTCTTTTTGACCTCATGGACTACAGCACGCCAGGCTTCCCTGTCCATCACCCACTCCCGGAGCCTACTCAAACTCATGTCCATTGTGTTGGTGATGCCATCCAACCATCTCATGTTCTGTCATCCCTTTCTCCTCCTGCCTTCAATCTTTCCCAGCATCAGGGTCTTTTCCGAAGAGTCAGTTCTTCACATCAGGTGGCCACAGTACTGGAGTTTCAGCTTCAGCATCAGTCCTTCCAATGAATATTAAGAACTGATTTCCTTTAGTATTGACTGGTTTGATCTCCTTGCAGTCCAAGGGACTCTCAAGAGTCTTCTCTAACGCCACAATTCAACAACATCAATTCTTTGGCTCTCAGCTTTCTTTATAGTCCAAATCTAATCAAAGGCATTGTACCAATTTTTCTTAAAATACTTCACGAGGAGATATAAATTTGTACATAATTAATATATTGTATCATGCTTAGCAACATTCATAATTATGTTTCAGAAAGGAGGTTTACAAGTGAACTTTTCAATTTGACCATCTTCTGCAACCCTAACATTCTCTATTGTGAACAAACAGGTGGTTTCAGTTGCTGACCTTGTAGGCTGAGCTGTGATGACCATCCTCATAACTGACCCATTGCCTCTCCCATTTCAGCAACTTCTAGGCCTGCTTTCTGCCTGGAGCATAAATTCTCAGGTCCCTGCATTACCCCAGAGATCAGATACTTTTACAATGCCGAGATTGGGCACTGTGAGCACTTTATATATGGTGGCTGTAACGGAAAGAAGAACAACTTCCTCACTGAAGAGGAGTGCATTAAGATCTGCGGTCAAGGGGCAGGGTCCCCATGGTAAGACAGGGGCCAGGGCACAGGGAGAGGGGAAGGGCTGGGGAAAGGGGCAGAGCCCAGGGGGCCACACACCATTCACGTGTCTTCCTCCTTGCCGCTGCCAGGAGAGGCTGCAGTGTCCTGTGAAACCACACACTCTCCAGGGAGAGAATGGCAGAAGGTCAACCCCAGATGCCTTTCTGTGATCATCTCAATCTGATCACATGCTTCTCTTCTCGGGTGGAACACTGATCAGCCACCCTCCAGGGCAGGTCTGCAGTGTTCCTGAGCACCTTCAGGCTTCAAAAACTCATCTCCGTCTTATTGTCCATTGGGTCACAGAGACTATAGTTCCATATTTTTTGAAAGTCTAGGCTCTCATGATGAATGGTGTCCAGGTCTGGAGCTACAATGATGGCACTCAGCAAGTTCCTTTTTTTTTGCAGAGGACATGTGAAGAGTGGTCCCCAGAAACTCTGAAGTCTGAGATGGATCCCTGCAGCACTGAGCTGTGGCTTCTTCTGAAACAGTTCAGTTTCCTCGTAGCTCTTTTCTCCCCTGCCCTCCTTAGCAGAACCTGCCTGTTTCCTTTCCTCTGGGGGTCTACATGCTTTACTTCTTTCTCACCCAGTTGGCTCTAAGATTCGTGAGATACAGTCTTCCCTTTATCCTGAGCACTTAACACAGTTTCTGGCACCAAGGAGACAGTTTATAATTATTTGAGGAAGGAAGGAAGGAATGAGGGAGCACATTCCTCCTGACGCAGGCAACTATAGAGCCTGTGGTTTGACACCAGGATTCTTGTCTTAACCCACATCCTCATGACATATTCACCTTCATTCCCCTCCACACCTTAACTGCTCTCCTTGTGGCTGGCCAGGGTGATATTTCTGGCATCCAGTCTCAGCATCAGTATGAGAGAAGTCTTTGCAATAAACAAGCTCTTTCCCCCAACAATGATGTTGCAGTTTTTCTTTCTGTAGCTTCAAACCTTGTGGCTTATATTTCAATAAATGCATATTCAAAATCAAACTGATGGGAGTGGAGTCTCTTGTTTGCAACTACAAACCTTAAGCAATAGTTCAGTTCAGTTCAGTCGCTCAGTCATGTCCAACTCTTTGTGACCCCACGGATTGCAGCATGCCAGGCTTCCCTGTCCATCACCAACTCCCAGAGCCTACTCAAACTCGTGTCCATTGTGTCAGTGATGCCATCCAACCATCTCATCCTCTGTCATCCCCTTCTCCTCCTGCCTTCAATGTTTCCCAGCAGCAGTGTCTTTTCCAATGAAGTACTGGAGTTTCAGCTTCAGCATCAGTCCTTCCAATGAATATTCAGGGTTGATTTCCTTTAGGGTGGACTGGTTGGATCTCCTTGCAGTCCAAGGGACTCTCAAGAGTCTTCTCCCACACCGCAATTCAAAAACATCAATTCTTAAGTGCTCAGCTTTCTTTATTGTCCTCCAAGTCTCACATCCATACATGACTACGGGAAAAACCATAGCCTTGACTAAACGGATTTTTATTGGGAAAGTAATGTCTCTGCTTTTTAAGATGTTGACTAGGTTGGTCATAGCTTTTCTTCCATGAAGCAAGCATCTTTTAATTTCATGACTGCAGTCACCATCTGCAGTGATTTTGGAGCCCCCCAAAATACAGTCTCACTGTTTCCATTTTTTTCCCATCTATTTGCCATGAAGTGATGGGACCAGATGTCATGATCTTAGTTTTCTGAATGTTGAGTTTTAAGCCAACTTTTTCACTTTCATCTTTCACTTTCATCAAGAAGCTCTTTAGTTGTTCTTCACTTTCTGCCATAAGGATGGTTCATCTCCATATCTAGGTTATTGATATTTCTCCCAGAAATCTTGATTCCAGCTTGTACGTCATCTAGCCTGGCATTTTGCATGATGTACTCTGCATATAAGTTAAATAAGCAGGGTGACAATATACAGCCTCGACATACTCCTTTCCTGATTTGAAACCAGTCTGTTGTTCCATGTCCAGTTCTAGCTGTTGCTTCTTGACCTGCGTACAGTTTTCACAGGAGGCAGATCAGGTGTTTCAGTATTTCCATCTCTTTAAGAATTTTCCACAGTTTGTTGTGATCCTCACAGTCAAAGGCTTTGGTGTAGCCAATAAAGCAAAAGTAGATGTTTTTATGGAGCTCTCTCCCTTTTTTGATGATCCAGAGGATGTTGGCGATTTGATCTCTGGTTCCTCTGCCTTTTTTAAATCCAGCTTTAATATCTGTAAGTTCATGGTTCATGTACTGTTGAGGCCTGTCTTGGAGAATTTGGAGGATTACACTGCTAGCATGTGAGATGGGTGCAATTGTGCAGTAGTTTAAACATTCTTTGGCATTTCCTTTCTTTGGGATTGAAATGAAAACTGACCTTTTCCAGTCCTGTGGCCACTGCTAAGTTTTCCAAATTTGCTGGCATATTGAGTGCAGCACCTTCACAGCATCATCTTTTAGAATTTGAAACAGCTGAACTGGAATTCTATCACCTCCATTAGCTTTGTTTGTAGTGAATCCTAAGGCCCACTTGACTTCACATTCAAGGATGTCTGGCTCTAGGTGAGTGATCACACCATCATTGTTATCTGGATCATAAAGATCTTTTTTGTATAGTTCTGTGTATTCTTGCCACCTCTTCTTAATATCTTCTGTTTAACCCATAGGCTTCATGGAAATGGTGGTCCTTCTCACTGTTTTGCAGAGCAGTGGGCATTTCCCCTTTTCTCATCACAGAGTGTGCCCTACCAAACCCATTATAGCATTATCAACCTTTTAATAGCCATTCCAAGATACACAAAAACCTGGGACACAGACACCTCAATATGAAAGCTTTTGTTCCTTACTTCTAAGTTCAACTCAAATTGGTGGGGGAGGGGGGCAGGTTGTTCTCCTGTGCTGGGAGTCCAGCCCCAGCGGGTCCAGGGAATTTGAAGCATGAACGGTGTTGGCTAGGAAAGATTTGTTTATTTATTTATATTGAAATATAAGATTAGATTAGGAAGAAATAGCGTAGTGGGAAAATTAAGTGGAGAAAGAATGCTGAATAACTTGGTTTGCGGGGAAGGCCAATAAAATTTCCGGACAAGAGATTTGCACCATCTACGTGGGGCCACCAGCGCCTGCTTGGATCTCTAAGGGTGCCCCACCTTGGGTCCCTTTCACACGGAGCTTGAAAGCAGGGGGCAAGTAAGTAGACCTGGCGAGCCCCCCGGTCCAGATGTGAATTCAGCCTGAAATTAGAGTGAAGAGGAGAGGAAAGAGAGAGAGACACACAGGGGAAACCAGTCCAGCAACTAGCTCCGGCTTCTATTGTTCAGAAGGCCTTTTATATATTTTTGATTGTACATAGAGATCAATGGGTAATACAGAATTATGCAGCATTTGCAGCCCAGACTCTTATCAAAACCATGCTTTTCTCTCTGCATACCTAGTTGTATACACTAGGTAATTTACATCATCTTCTGGCCAAAGAGGGCCAATTAACATTTTACAGCCTTTTTCTGATAAGGGTTTATCAACCAGAAGACCTATTTGTGTTGATCTTCCCAAAGTCTGGTGCCACTCTCAGAAAAGCACTAAACAAAGTTACATTCTTACATAGCAAAGATACAGCAACTTATAACAAGTAACGGGAGTACAGTGATTTACAGCAAAAGAGAAGCAATTAACTCAGAAGTCTAGTGTTGCTAACATCAAAACTACTATATATCTTTTTCTACATCCTGATTACATTGAGTAGCATCCTCCCAAGTGCCTAAAAGATAAAGAATATGGAGGTCTGGCAGCAATCCTTGAGTCAATAGTGAAAACTCATCGCCAATATGATTTTTAACTCTTTAGAAAAGGCTCTGTATCTTTAAGATGCTTTCAGGCTTTGTGCCTCTCGCAGCTGGGGGGCCGTAAGCAATCCACAAGCTGTAAGGAGTCCAGAACAAACCAGTTAGGCAAGCTAAAGAGCTATCAGAAGGGGTTCAACTGAAGCATCCCTTTCAAATGCAGAAGACTAAAGCCCTGAGTTGACTTTTTCCCAGAGAGTGTCAGAAGAGTGGAAAAGGAGAGTGTAGAGGCCAGCAGATTCTTATTTGGGGGGGGGGGGTATGGATGTTCAGGAAATGCCGTGGGGAACCCCTGAAGTTTGATCACGCCCTGCATATGCCAGACTTCCTTCCATGTGACCCTGTCATGGGCAGGATTCCTCACACTGGCTCCCGGTACTCCTGGACTCTCAGAAGGAGAATTGGCAGAAGGCTTAGTTGTCCACTTTTCTAAGAATCTGATTTCCTGAGGTCATATGCGGCTTCTTACTTCAGTTAAACAAGAGCAACTACCCTTTAGTGCCCCAAGCTCTGTATTAACATTTTGCCTGAAATATTCTATTAACCATTCTGAGTGTCCTTCAAGAGCAGAAATGGAGGCATGGAGATGACATTAAGTGCTATATTTGTTTCTTAACAGGGCAGGTCCCCACTCTCTCAAGTAAAGCCACTTTGATAATGTTTTCCTGCTCCTGTCTGAGGGAAGATGTAGGATGGAGGTACTTTGGGAAAACAATATTTTTTTCACAACAGATGGGGAAAGTGAGACATGGGGACCACTGTAAGCACAGTATTATAATAAACAAGAACACCGAGGATGCTGGTGCTGTTACTTACTTTCTTCCAGTGTTGGGCAAATTTCTCAACATCTCTGAGCTCCCCTTTCTTTGGTCATAAAATAAGGATAATGCTTATACTTTTTAATATTTCTCACTGGAGACCGCTAGAAACACCTCCATTCTTAGTTGAACTAGTTGGGTTTATTACTCACTGCAGTAAGGAACAGGAATCTTCTTGGAAAACAATATGATGTATTAAGAGAAGTTAGAAAGATCTTCTAGTAGGTGGGCTGTGTTACGTGATTTTGGTGAGGGTTTAATCTGCTTTGGATGGATAGTGTTAGGAAGTGGGCTGTTCTTCACATTGGATATCTTAATGTTAACTCTATAAAGGGAAGTTTAGATAGAAGTGAGAGCTGTACTTGGTCAAGATGTAGCAGTCACTCAAGATAGGGGGATGTGTGGTTATTTTGGTGGTTTGTATAACGTAACTTGTTGCATCTGTGTTCAAACATAATTATCAAATGTCCTATTCTTGTTTTGATCTTTCACAGACACAGAATGAACTTGTCTGATATTGAGGTTCTGTGAAATGTTGATGTTGAGCAGGAGAACAGAAGCCCCACTGTGGGGCCAGGTTAGGCCTTGCAACTCAGAGGTTGCTTTTTGCTTCATCTATCAATCTCATAATATTGTGATCAGAAGAGAAAAGATATATGTTAAATCTTTGGTGCAACTATTGATGAGTAACATATTAATAAAGTTAAGATATGAGTATAGTAACAGTAATACTATGAATATATACAAAATCAAATTTTTATTAAAATTATTAATTCATAACTGTGACAGAATATGATTCAGTAGTAAAGAAAAAAGACTGGCATTTCTAACTCACTATGCTGCTGTGTAGTCTTGGGCAAGTCATTTTTTTTGCCCTGAGCCACAGATTCTTTTTTAATGAAAAGAGGATGATCATGTCTGCATTAAGAAATCCCCAGATTTGAGTCCTTTTGAGAACCATGTTGATTATGCTGCTAATGTACTTTGAACAGCACAAACCAAAGCATATTGTCTTGAAGCACACAGAGTTTTCATTTCCTTGGCTATGGAGTGCTCTTTAAAAGTTCTGTCAACTGTAGAAAGGAAGAAATAGCATTGACTGTTGTAGTGCCAGCTTCTTGAAGTTCACCATCAGAATGGTCCCCCAGTGTCAGAGTGGACTCACAGTCACTCTTCCAAACAGGTCTCCTTCCTCAGAGGTAAGTGAAAGCCCTCTTGCTTCAGTGATTGACCTCACCCAGGTCCAACCCCTTTCCCACTCAACCTTGCCATTATTTGACCCTTTGGTCAAAGGAGTAAAGTGTCAACTCTCATAATTACTCACTATTATTGTTTAAAAAGACTTATACTTGGCAGGGAGAAAAATATATGTCTATGGCCTTGAATGCTTTCATAAGAACCCCACAATGTGAGCAGCTCGACTGCATGTAACAAGTGAAGACATGGGTAATTTGTGGCCCCAGGTCACATAGTTATGGAAACGCAGAAGTGGGACTCAAACGGAGGTCCTCTGATTCCAAAACCAGGGAGAGACCGGAGTTGGGGGTGCAAGTGATCTTCCAAGATCCCTAAGATTCACTCAGGCAGGCAGCTCTACTGTTGGTGAAACCAGTCAAGGGGTGAGCATACTGTGGAGATATGTTTGTCTATCTACTTCCCTCCTGCCTTCTCCTTTTACTCTTTTTTTTTCTACCCAGAATATCAGGGTTTGTGCCCCAGATGGAGATGCTCTTCCTCTGGCTCACCATCTTCCTGGACCACTGCCAGGTAAAGNTTCCCTCCTGCCTTCTCCTTTTACTCTTTTTTTTTCTACCCAGAATATCAGGGTTTGTGCCCCAGATGGAGATGCTCTTCCTCTGGCTCACCATCTTCCTGGACCACTGCCAGGTAAAGAGCTGGTGTCTGTCCAGTAGAGATGCTGCCACAATGGTTGCAGGAAGCCTGACATGTCACACTTGTCTTGTAGAGTAGGTGGGGTTAAGCAAGTGGGGTTGAGGTGTTGATGTCAGGATGTAAAGACACCTACAGGAAGCCGAAGGGAAAAAAAAAAAAGAACCTGAGCTAACACACTGCTGATCCTGTCCTTCGATTTGGTCTCACAACTCACTGACCACCCATCACATGCTGCCAGGGCCCAGCCCCGGTGGATCCAGGGAGTTCGAAGCAGGGACGGAGTCGGAGTCTGGAAAAGGACTACTTAAATAGAAATATAAAGAGATTAGGAAAGAATAGTGGCATAGGAAAATTAGTGGAGAAAACAAGCAGAATAACTTGGTTTATGCACAAAACTAATAAAACCTCGAGACAAGAGGTTGGNGCCCTCTCAGGACTCTCCCTGCTCACATTCCCTTGATGTTTTCACTTCCCCTGAGGCTCCCTGAACCCAGTCAGTGTCCGTGGGTTTCAGTTGAGGGTTGGAGATAGGCAACTTGATAGAATCATTGCCCATTGGTGACTGAACACAGTATCAGTCCCCTCTTCTCTCCCTAGAGGGACTGAGGGTGGATAGTCCTAACTCTATCACCTGATGGCATGTTCTGGAGTCCAGTCCCTTCCAGGCACTATCTCAGGTCCCTTCTTTCAAGATCTCATGATTTTGAAAATACAGAAACTTCCGAGAGATTTGAGGGTTGAATCATGAACTGAGACAAGGATCAAATATAGATCTTGTTATGACACTAGAGTGTGGTTCAGGGGCAAGGTAGTGACCGGGAATAGAGAGTCTCAAACATGAGGTCCCTAATCTTGTTGAGTGAGAGTCAAGGAATGTCCCTGGAGTGAAAACTGCCCAATTTACCAGAAGAAA
>SJYW01053364.1:878455-921458 GCA_006410735.1 Raphicerus campestris | reverse complement strand
TAACAGGATCCATAATTGATCCTTGTCTGTGTTTAGACCCTATGTCTCTTGAACTTTTTAAGGGCTTCCCTGGTGGCTCAAATGATAAACCATCTGCCTGCAATGCAGGAGACCTGGGTTCGATTCCTGGGATGGGAAGATCCCCTGGAGAAGGAAATGGGAATCCACTCCAGCACTCTTGCCTAGAAAATCCCATGGATGGAGGAGCCTGATAGGTTACAGTCCACGGGGTCACAAAGAGTCAGACACGACTGAGTGACTTCACTCACTCCTGAAACTTTTAGAATTTACTGTATATCTGTAAGTCATGAGATGAGTAAAAGATAGGACCTTAGATAGTGTCTGGATGGGTATGGACTCCAAAACATGCCATCAGGTGATTAGAGAGAACGATCAACCTCTCCCCAGAGAGAGGAGAAGGTACTAATACTGAGTTCAATCACCAATGGCTAATGATTCTGTCAACTTGCCTACTTCCAACCCTCAATTAAAACTTATAAACTTTGGGTTCAGAGAGCTTTAGAGGAGGTGATAACATCAAGGGATTGTGAGGGGGAGAGTCCTGAGAGAGTCTGGAGGCTTGGCACTCCCAACTCCCCCCAGTTACCATACACTTCTCCTCCATTTGACTATCTCTGAGTTTTATGATTTAACATAACTAGGGACAGTAAGTAAAAGGCTTTCCTGAGTTCTGTGAGTGCTTCTAATAAGTAATTGAACATGGGAGTCTGGTCATGGAACATCTGAGTTCACAGCAAGTTGGTCACAGGTGTGAGTGACTGCAGGACTTGTGATCAACACTTGAAAGTGTGGGCAGTCCTCAGGGACTGAGCCCTCACCTGTGGCTTCTATACTACTTCTATGGATTTAGTGTCAGAAGTGAATTGATTCCTGAAAGTTCAGTGGGTATTGGGGATTCAGTTGCTTGTTGGCAGAGACCCTGCATATTTCAAGTCTGGAAAACACTCAGACTCACTCTTCTTTCCCATTTGTGTCTTGTGTGAGGGTCAGGGCTCTGGGACTAAAATTATGTGGGCCCAAGCACCCAGAAAGAAAGAAAGTGATATTTCTCAGTTGTGTACAACTCTTTGAGACCCCATGGACTGTAGCCTACCAGGATCCTTTGTCCATGGAATTTTCCAGGCAAGAGTACTAGAGTGGCTTGCCATTTCCTTCTCCAGGGGATCTTCCTGACTCAGGGACTGAACCCAGGTCTCCCGCCAACAGACACTTTACCATCTGAGCCACCAGGGAACCCCTTCCCAGTTCTCTGCATTTTCAGAATATCTGGCAGAATCAGGCACTTGATTAAATGGGTTGTGACAGGAGTCTTGTCACAAGGTGATTCTACCACCTACCTGCTGTGTGTCCCAGGAAAAGTCATCTACACTTTCCTCAGCTGAACAGTGGGACTGCAGGACCTTGTGATCAGAGATTTTTGAAAGGATTACCAGCCATGAGTATAAAAGTTTGTACATTTGTGGTCAGTGATGTCCATTTTCCACCTGAATGTCTTAGTCCAAAAGAATAGCCTTTCTTCATTTCCTCACCACCTTTCTAAAACAATTTATCTGCCAAATATGATCATTTCTCCATTACAAAATTTATCAGAATGTTGAGTGACAGTTGATTGTCTTCCCTCCAGAGGCAACTGCAGGCAGAGCAGGAAAGGAAGTACATCCCTGAGTTTGCTCAAGACACTAGACTGTTCTTTTTAGGCTGGTACAGTACTAGTTAAGACTCAAGGCATTTCCCTTTCTTGTCCTGTCAGACTATTGTTTCATTTTCCTATCTGATATAGGATGTTAGAGGAGACTCAAAATGACATAAATGGGCCTCATCATCAAATAGACTAACAAGAATTTTATTATATCCAGTCTCTTCAGTGACTCTGCACTTGGCGTGAGAATGACATGGGAGATTAATTTATCTGACAAATATTTATCAAATATTTTTGGTTTTGCCCCAGAAGGCATATTTCTTGGCATAGGGTAACAGCTGTAAATAAAACATAGTAAAATAATACGCTATCTGAGAGGCTGACAGACAATGAAGATGGGAAAATCCTATGCCAGATGGTGATGAGTGTTGTGAAGAAAGGGAGTGATGAGGATTCAGGAGGCATAGAGGGTCAGGGAAACACTCTGGAATAAAGAGGCCTTGAGCAGAGGCTGCCAAAAATGAGCCTGGTGTGTTTCAGCAGCCTGTGTTCCACCAGAACCAGGGTGGCTGGAGCTGAGTGGGTGAAAGGAGGGGAGTGGAAGGGGATGAGGCAGAGAAGCCACGGAGGCAGGTCGTGAGGAGCCTTTGCAGGACTTCATAAGAATCCAAATTTGAGAGGAGCTAGAGGGACCCGATGGATGTGAGTCTGAGTGAACTCCAGGAGTTGGTGATGGACAGGGAGGCCTGGCGTTCTGCAATTCATGGGGTCACAAAGAGTCGGACATGACTGAGTGACTGAACTGAATTGAACTGAGAGGGACCCCAGAGAGAGACAGCCCAGACCTAGGGGCCAAGCCGAGCCTCCACGGCAGCACGGACACTGCCTCCCATTTTCTGGGATCCGGCACTTCTAGGGGTTCTGGGCACCAGAGATTGCAGGGCTCCCAGGGAGACCATCTGGTGGCCCGCAGGCACAAGCACAGGGATCCATCTGCCTGCTGCTCTGGGTCAAGGGCAAACTCCTCCCCTGGTTGCAGGACTCTGACCTGTTTCTCTGACCTGTGTCCAAAGAGAACAGGAATAGGTCAGATGCTGTCCTTGTGTATATGTGGGGTAGCCATCACCAGCCAGTATTTGGCAGAAAAATACAAAGTGAATACCCGCGTGCTTCAGGGCTTTATCAGCTATTGCTTGCTGTTTCTAATTCACACCGTGATGCTGGCATTTCAATGTGAAAATCTTTTTACACATCTTGAGAAAGTAATGGTGGAAGTACATCCTGCTTGGACTAGCAGATGTAGAGGTTAATTACCTGATTGTCAGAGCATACCAGCACATACTCTAATTAGTGTCCAGGTGGCTCAGTGGTAAAAGGAATCTGCCTTCAAACAGAAGATGCAGGTTTCATCCCTGGGTGGGGAAGCTTCCGTGTAGAAGGAAATGACAACCCACTCCAGTATTTTCGCCTGGAAAATCCCATGGACAGAGGAGCCTGGTAGGAAAGATAGGAAATCTTTTATAAGACAGACATCATAGGAGGCACATGAAAAACTCAGAATTTCATAGAGACTAAAAACCAGGAGTTACCTAGAACATACAGTTCATCACGAGTAATATTAAAGTGTACTTTTAGCTACGGATAATAAGAGTACTGGCAATATCAAGGGTGTAGCAAGTATTTTCTGGACCCAGGATCAACAGGTGATGGAGGAGTATATGAAGAAGATAATCAAGAGTATTTTCTCTTTTGGATTACTTTGGGATTCCTGCGTTGATGGCTCTTTCGGGGTTTATTCTTTACACAAGATACAGAGTGATCCACTTCATTGCTGTGGCTGTCAGCATAGGAACTATGGTTGCTGCAGACATATTAGCAGGGAGGGAAGACAATTCAGATTGATTGTGGAATATAAGGATAGTGTTAGCATTCACTGGGACTGGAAAGTTGCCCTGCCCAATGTGTATACAGGGTTGACTTCCTTTAAGATTGACTGGTTTGATCTTGCTATACAAGGGACTCTCAAGAAGCTTCTCCAGCACCACAGTTTGAAAGCATTAATTCTTCCACACTCAGTCTTCTTTATGGTCCAACTCTTGTGTCCATACAGCCTTCTTTACGGTCCAATTCTTGTGTCCATACATGACTTCCATATAGTTTTGACTATATGGAACGTTGTTGGCATGATAACGTCTCTGCTTTTTAATACACTGTCTAGGTTTGTCATAGCTTTTTTTCCCCAAGGAGCATGCATCTTAATTTCATGGCTGCAGCCACTGTTTCCATTGTTTCTTCATCTGTTTGCCATGAAGTGATGGAACTGGACACTTTGGCCACCTGATGTGAGGAGCTGACTCCTTGGGAAAGACCCTGATGCTGGGAAAGATTGAAGGTGGGAGGAGAAGGGGACGACAGAGGATGAGATGGTTGGATGGCATCACCAACTCAAGGGACGTGAGTTTGAGTAAACTCTGGGAGTTAGTGATGGACAGGGAGGCCTGGCATGCTACAGTCCATGGAGTCACAAAGAGTCGGACACAACTGAGTGACTGAACTGAACTGATGGAACTGGATGCCATGATCTTAGTTTTTTGAGTGTTGAGAATTATGTCAGCTTTCTCACTCTCCTCTTTCACCTTCAACAAGAGGCTCTTTAGTTCCTCTTCACTTTCTGCCATTAGGGTGGTATCATCTGCCTATCTGAGGTTGTTGATATTTCTCCCAGCAATTTTGATGCTATCTTGTAATTCATCCAGCCTAGCATTTCACATGATGTCCTCTGCATATAAATTAAATAAACAGGGTAACAATATACAGCCTTGACGTACTCCTTTCCCAATTTTGAACCAGTCTGTTGTTTCATGTCCGGTTCTAACTGTTGCTTCTTGACCTGCATATAGATTTCTCAGGAGGCAGGTAAGGTGTTCTGGTATTGCCATCTCTTTAAGAATTTTCCAGTTTGTTGTGTTCCACACAATTAAAGGCTTTGGTATAGTCAATGAAGCAAAAGTAGATGTTTTTCTGGACTACCCTTGCTTTATCTCCAGTCCAACAGATACTGGCAATTTGGTTCCTGGTTCCCCCACCTTTTCTAAATCCAGTCATGTGATAATTACTTCTTATTAATGAAAAGAGATTGATTTAAGTAACTCACTATGCTGCTGTGTGATCTTGGCCAAGTCATTTCATTTCTTGGACACACAGATTTCTTCTTTGTAAAAAAGGATAATGGTGTCTGCATTAAGAAATCTCCAGACTTGAGTAATTTTGAGGACCACGTTGATTATGCAGGTAATGTACTTTGAACACCAGAGGACAAGGCAAACTGTCGAGAAGCACATAGAGTTTTAGTTCCATTGGCTCCTGACTTTTCTAAATGTGCTGTCAACTGTAGTAAAGAAAGGAACAAATAGGACTGATTGTTGTAGTTTCACTTTCTAGAACAGAAGTTCACTAGCAGGAAGTTCCATCAGTCCCAGAGTGGAGTTACACACAGTCTCTTTCCAAATAGATCTCCTTCTTCCTCAGAGGTAACTATAAGCCCTTTTGCTTCAGTGATTGACCTCATCCAGGTCTAGCCCCTTTCCCACTCCACCTTGCCTTTATTTGACCCTTTGGTGGAGGGAGATGTGTTAACTATCATAATTACTCATTATTATTATTATTTCAAAGGACTTTGGCATTACTGGGAGAAGAATATACATCTATGGTCTCCATTGCTTTCAGAACTACTCCCACGATGTCAGCAGCATGATCTTATTTAATAAGAAAAGATGAGGGAAATTTCAAGCCCCAGATCACATAGTTCAGAAGAAGAAGAAGTGGGACTTAAACTGAGGTCTTCTGATCCCAAAGTCACAGAGTTGGAAAGACCAGTGTGTGCATGGGGGTGGGATTTGCAGGTGATCTTCCAAGGTCCCCTGAGATCCACTTGATCTCCTGAAATCTGCTCAGGCAGGCAGCTCTCCTGTTGGTGAAACCAGTTGAGGGNTGTGCATGGGGGTGGGATTTGCAGGTGATCTTCCAAGGTCGCCTGAGATCCACTTGATCTCCTGAAATCTGCTCAGGCAGGCAGCTCTCCTGTTGGTGAAACCAGTTGAGGGGCAGTGGGTGATCCTACTGTGGATCACCTCTGCTTCCACTCTGCTTCCACTCTGCACACCCCCCTTACTCTTTTTTCCTACTCAAAATATCAGGGTTTGTGCCCCAGATGGAGATGCTCTCTCCTTGGCTCACCATCTGCCTGGACCAGTGCCAGGTTGACCTTGCACTGGACCAAGAGCTTGTGTGGGTCAAGTAGACATGCTGCCAAAACGGTTGCAAGAAGCTTACCTGTGTTACACCTGTCTTTTAAAGGAGGTTGTGTTGAGGCAGGTGGACATGGAGGCCCAGGTGTGAAGGCACCTGCAGGAGGCTGAAAAGGGGATATGAGCTCACACACTGCTGTTCAATTATCCATCTTTGATTTGCTCTCATCCACTCNCCTTTCTTAGTTGTAACCCATTATACCCTCACCCTATAAGAATGTAACTTTATCTGCAACCTTCAGAGGGTGGCACCTGGCTTAAGAAAAAACACCCTTGGAAAAAATAAGTTTTTTGGTTATCAGAAAGAAAGGGTCATAAATGTCAGCAGGCCTCGTGGCCAGAAGATGATGTAAAATCCCTAAGACCTTTTTTTTTTTTTTTAATGTAAAGCACCTGATTTTGATAAAGATCAGGACTGCTGACCCCCGTGTGACTCTGTATTCATCCCTATGTGTAACAAAAGGTATATACGCAAACCTAAAAATAAAAAATTCAGATCAGTTTCTGGAAAGACTGATTACCCANTCCCTAAGACCTTTTTTTTTTTTTTTAAATGTAAAGCACCTGATTTTGATAAAAATCAGGACTGCTGACCCCCGTGTGACTCTGTATTCATCCCTATGTGTAACAAAAGGTATATACACAAACCTAAAAATAAAAAATTCAGATCAGTTTCTGGAAAGACTGATTCCCCAGTGTCATTTCTTTCTTGCTCCCCATTTTTCTGGCTGAATTCCCATCTGGAATGTGGATACTCACCAAGCCTGCTAATTTTGCCTGAGCTTCTAAGATCAGACTGGGGAGGCCTCAGTGCCTCCTCTCCTTCGGAAGAACGGAAAGACACCTGTGACCTACATAGGTGGTGATTGNCTGGAATGTGGGTACTCACCAAGCCTGCTAATTTTGCCTGAGCTTCTACGATCAGACTGGGGAGGCCTCAGTGCCTCCTCTCCTTCGGAAGAACGGAAAGACACCTGTGACCTACATAGGTGATGATTGGTATTCCACATAAACCAAGTTATTCAGCCTCTTTTTCTCCACTTATTTCCCTACTACACTATCCATTTCTAATCTCTCTGTATATCTGTAATTTAATAAGTTTTTTTCCTAGGACGCCTACTCCATCTCACCTTCGAATCACCCTGGACCCACCGGGCTGGACCTCGGCAGTAAAGAACGAAAAGAACACATATTTCATCTTATAATTCCAGTATCAACATGTAAATACTATCACTATTCAATTTATACGGTCCTTGGATGAAGTTACAGAAGTAAACACACTGGTATGTTTTCTTCATGCCTTTTCCCATTATAGCATGATTCCTTCACATTTTTTATTAATGGTGGAAAATTTGTACACATAAGCACAGATACTACCCAGTATTATGAAACTCAGGCATCCAGACCCAGTAATTATTGACATATAGGGAATTTTTTTTACCTGTGATCTCTTTGTGTGGTTGTAGAGTTGTGGGTTTTTTTTTTTTTTTTTAAGCATTTATGGATTTACTTGGGTGGGTAGGGTCTAGTTGTGGGGAGCAAGCTCAGTAGTCGTGGCTTGCCTGCCTAGTTGCCCCAAGGCATATGGGGCCTTAGTTCCCTGACAAGGGATTAAAACCAGGTCTCTTGCATTGGAAGGCAGATTCTTAACTACTGGTCCACGAGGGAAGTCTCNGTGGTGGTTTTTTTGTTTTTTGTTTTTTTTTTTTTTTTTTTTTAGCATTTATGGATTTACTTGGGTGGGTAAGGTCTAGTTGTGGGGAGCAAGCTCAGTAGTCGTGGCTTGCCTGCCTAGTTGCCCCAAAGCATATGGGGCCTTAGTTCCCTGACAAGGGATTAAAACCAGGTCTCTTGCATTGGAAGGCAGATTCTTAACTACTGATCCATGAGGGAAGTCTCGTAGAAGTTTTTGAGGCTTATCAAAGGCATTATACCAATTTTTCTTAAAATAATTCATGAGGAGAGATACATTTGTACATGATTACTATATCATGTCATGCTCTGCAACATTTATAATTCTGTCCCCAAAGGAGATTTTCAAATGGGCTTTTCAATTTGGCAATCCCCCACAGCCTGAACCTTCTCTATTGAAAAACAAACTGGTGATTCCAGTTGTTGACCTTGTACTGAGTTGTGATGACCACCTCGTAATTGACCCATTGCCCCTACCATTCCAGCATCTTCTAGGCCTAGCATCTGCCTGCACCCAGCATTCCCCGGTCCCTGTCATAAGCAGAAGATGAGGTACTTCTACAACGCCAAGACCAGGCGCTGTGAAGTCTTTATATACAGTGGTTATAGAGGGCACAAGAACAACTTCCGCACAGAAAGGGGCTGCAAGAAGATCTGTGGCAAAGGGATAGTGTCCCTGTGGTAAGACGGGGATCAGGGCACAGGGGGAGGGGAGGGACTGGGGAAAGGGGCGGGGCTCAAGGGGCCACACATCATTCATGCTGCAGTGTCTTCCTCCTCGCTGCTGCCAGAAGAAGCTGCAGTGTCTTGTGAAACCACACACTGAGCGAGTTCTCCAGGGAGAGAATGGCAGAAGGTCAACACTAAGTGCCTCTTTATGATCATCTGAGCCTAATCACATGCTCCACTTTCTCAAATGGGACCACTGATTCAGCCACCCTCCAGGGCAGGTCTGCAGTGCTCCTAGGTGCCCCACATTGGCTTGGAAAATGCACTTCTTTCTTGTTGGCAATTTGGGTCATGAGGACTGTGGTTTTATATTATTTTGGAAAATCTAGGATCTGTTGAGATGATGGGAGTCCAGGTTTGGAGCTACAGTGATGACACTCAACAAGTTCCTTTCTTTTTGCAGAGGACATGCGAAGAGTGGTCTCCAGAAAATGTGAAGTCCGAGGAGGACTCCTGCAGGGCTGGACTGTGGCTGCATCTGAAACAGTTCCATCTCCTTGGAGTCTTCTCCACTACACTTCTCAGCACAACCTACCTATTTCCTTTCCTCCGTGGTCTACATGCCTTAATTTTGCCTCACCCAGTTGGCTCTCAGCACCATGAGATCATGTCTTCCCTTTGCCCCTAGTAGTTAGCTCAGCTCACCAAGGAGTCAGTTCATAATTACCTGAGGAAGGAAGAAATGAATGTAGGAGCACATTCCTCTTGACCAGAGTAACTACAGAGCCTGCAATGTAACACAGGATTTTTGNTTAGCTCAGCTCACCAAGGAGTCAGTTCATAATTACTTGAGGAAGGAAGAAATGAATGTAGGAGCACATTCCTCTTGACCAGAGTAACTACAGAGCCTGCAATGTAACACAGGATTTTTGTTTCCACCTCCATCCTCACAGCATCCTCATCTTCATCCCTCTGCCCACCACAACTGCTCTCCTTGTGGGTGGCCAAGGAGAATTTCCAGCCTCCAGTTCTCAGCATCAATAATGAGAAAAGAGTTTGGGATAAAGAAGCCCCTTGACCCCATGATGATGTTGCAAACTTCTTTTCTGTAGCTCCAAATACTGTGGTTTATATTTCAATAAGTGCATATTCAAAATAAAACTGACTGGAGTGGAGTCTGTTGTTTGCAACTACAAACCTTAACAAATAAGGTCTATGGAAATGGTGGTCCTTCTTACTGTTCTGCAGATAGTGGGCACCTCCCATTTCCCTGTCCAGAGACTGGCCTACGGGTATAGGTAGCAAATCCATTATAGCATCATCAACCTCTTAATAACCACTTCAATCTACATAGAAACCTGGGAGACATACACTCAACATGAAAACTTTTCTTTCTTCTAAGTACAGTTCAAATCTAGGGACATTTTTTTTTTCTCCTGGACTCTCAGAGNATCAACCTCTTAATAACCACTTCAATCTACATAGAAACCTGGGAGACATACACTCAACATGAAAACTTTTCTTTCTTCTAAGTACAGTTCAAATCTAGGGACATTTTTTTTTCTCCTGGACTCTCAGAAGGAGAATGGGCATGAGTTTCAGTTGTCCACATTTCTAAGGAATGAAATTTCCTGAGGTCACATGTGAGAAGGGGATTTTTATTTTGGTTAAAGAAGGACAATTACCTTTCAGTTCCCAGGCTCTGTGCTAGTATTTGATTTGTTATTCTATTAATCATTCTAAAACTTCTTCAAGGAAGGAAATGGTGGTGTAAAAATGGTACTTAGCTGCTGTATTCTTTTTCTAACTTGGCAGGTCATCGTCCTCCCAATAGAGGGACTTTGATGATGTTTTCCTGTTCTCCCTCTGGGGAGATGTAGAATGGAGGCACCTTTGAAGAACGGAGAGTATCTGTTTCATGACAGATGAGGAAAGTGAAGCCTGGGGACCACAGCAAGCCCAGCATTGCAATAAACAAGAATGCAGAGGCTACTGGTGCTGCTACTCACTTCCCGTAGTCTTGTGAAAATTTTTCAGCATCTCTGAGCTCTGCTTACTTTGGTTATAAAACAACTAAAGGAGAAGCCTTGTACTTGTTAATATTTCTAGCCAGAGACCACTACAAACACTCCCCTTTCTAGTCGAACTCATTGGGTTTATTACTCACTGCAGCAAGGAACAGGAATCATCTTGGAAAACAAAGTGCTATCCTATTGAGACAATGTTAGACAAACACATGAAAAGATGCTCAACATCACTCATTATCAGAGAAGTGCAAATCAAAACCACAATGAGGTACCATCTCATGCTGGTCAGGATGGCTGCCATCAAAAAGTTTACAAACAATAAATGCTGGAGAGGATGTGGAGAAAAGGGAACCCTCTTACGGTGTTGGTGGGAATGCAAACTAGTACAACCACTATGGAAAACAGTGTGAAGATTCCTTAAAAAACTGGAAATAGAACTGCCATATGACCTAGCAATCCCACTGCTGGGCATACACACCTAGTAAACCAGAACTGAAAGAGACACATGTACCCCAGTGTTCATCAGAGCACCATTTACAATAGCTAGGATATGGAAGCAACCTAGATGCCCATCGTCAGATGAATGGATAAGAAAGCTATGGTACATATACTCAGCTATTTAAAAAAATGCATTTGAATCAGTTTTAATGAGGTAGATGAAATGAGCCTATTATACAGAGTGAAGTAAGTCAGAAAGAAAAACACCAATGCAGTATATTAATGCATATATATGGAACTTAGTAATGATGACCCTATATGTGAGATAGTAAAAGAGACACAGATGTAAAGAACAGACTTTTGGATTCTGTGAGAGAAGGTGTGAGTGGGATGATTTGAGAGAATAGCATTGAAACATGTATATTATCTTATGTGAAATAGATGGCCAGTCCAGGTTCGATGTATGAGACAGGGTGCTCAGGGCTGGTTCACTAGGATGACCCTAAGGGATGGGATGGGGAGGGAGGTGGGAGGGGGGTTCAGGATGGGGAACACATGTACACTCATGGCTGATTCATGTCAATGTATGGCAAAACCCACTACAATATTGTAAAGTAATTAGCCTCCAATTAAAATAAATTGATTAATTTTTTTAAAAAAGACTGTTAGAACTTACAGGATGAGAGCTTGTGCTCGGTCAGTTTGGGGAGGGTTTCAGGAAACTGACTTCGCTCTGGATGGATGGTACTAGAAAGTAGGTAGTTTTCTTATTGGGTATTTTAGTTTTAACTCTAAGAAAGGAAGATTCGACAGAGGTTAGAGCTGTACTTGATCAAGAAATAGCAGTCATTCAAAATAGGAAGATGCTTGGTCACATTGGTGGTTTGTGTACTGTAGCTCCTTTGCTCAGTGCTCAAACATGATTATCCAATGTCCTATTTTTGTCTTGATTTTTCACATGTACAGAATGCCCTCATCTGATATTGAAGTTTTACAAAATGTTTATGTCAAGCAGAAGAATAGAAGGCCCATTGTGGTACCAGGTCTGGTCTTGGAACTCACAGGTTGTTTTTCTCTTTCTCTATCAATTGCAAAAAGTTGTGATGAGAATTGAAGAGATGTATTGGTTAAATGCTTAGTCCAAGTTTTGGCCGAGCAAGCATTTAAAGATTGTCCAGACATAATAAGAATAAGAGGGATACTATAAATATCTAAGTTCTTTAATCTTTATTAATAATTACTTGTTTTTAACAATGTAATAAAAATGACTTAGTATTAATGAAAAGAGTCTGGCTTTAGTAACTCNGGGTCTTTTCAAAAGTAGCTTTGTAGTACAGTCTGAAGTCAGGAAGGTTGATTTGGGGTCCTTTATATTTCCATACAAATTGTGAAATTATTTGTTCTAGTTCTGTGAAAAATACCATTGGAAATTTGATAGGGATTGTGTGGAATCTATAGACTGCTCTGGGTAGTACACTCTTTTTACTATATTGATTTTTCCAATCCAAGAACATTGTATATATCTCCATCTATTTGTGTCATCTAGGATTTCTTTCATCAGTGTGTTCTAGTTTTCTCTATACATGTCTTTTGCTTCTTTGGGTAAATTTATCCCTAAGCATTTTATTCTTTTTGTTGCTATGGTGAATGGGATTCTTTCCTTAATTTCTCTTCCTGGTTTTCGTTGTTAGTGTGTAGGAATGCAAGGGATTTAGAGCCCACCTTTACACATGAGCAGGGACAGGGGAGATGGAGGGGGACCTGGCCCATCAGGTAGCCTCTGACTTGGAANACCTTTACACATGAGCAGGGACAGGGGAGATGGAGGGGGACCTGGCCCATCAGGTAGCCTCTGACTTGGAATAGAGGAGGACAAGGCGAGGAGGACATGGGGAGAAGAAGACAGACGGATGAGAGAGAAGCGGGGAGAAAAGAGGAGTTTCTGGTATTAGGGGGAGTCTCTGTTGCTCCCTGGCCTCAGGTGGATAGACTGAGGCAGAAATAGGGGCAGGGCCAGAAGGCCTCCTGAAATAGAATCCTCATTCTACCATCTACAAACTGTGTTTCCTGAGCAAGTGGTTTTACTTCTGAGACTCTGATTTCTCCTTGACACATTGGGATGAAAATCTCAGATTCTGTGACATTGACATGAGACTAAATAAAGTGGCACATGTGGAATGCCTCAGGAGAGAGTAGACACTCACAGTGCCTTGTGATATGAATTACAGGCTACTGATGTCCTTCTGTCCTGGGGCAACTCAGTACTGAGAGCTCCTGCCCTTCTCAAGGGAAAGGATGTTTGTGCCAGGAAGGCAGGCCTTCATGTCTTCTGCAGCTCATCATCCAGCTCTGTGCCTACTTGACATTTGTCTGGACTTGTATCTGGGGCTTCTGGACAAGGAACCCAGCTTCCCTCTCCTTGAGCTGGAGTGGGGCACACTTTGTGCCTCTGTGTTGCATGTGTGTGTGTTTGAATGGAAATATTTGTCTGAGTGTAGCTGAGATGGAGGGATGCTAGTGCTACATATTTCACCTGGGAGTGAATATACACTAGTGAACGAAGGGACACAGTGTGTGTGTCACGCCTCACACCTGCCCTATAAATAACAGCTCTCAATGCAGCAGAGGTTATGTGCACAAACTCTGCAGCCAGATCCCTGGGTTCAAAACAACTGTAACCACTGGACGACTGTAACCAATTTACTTTATTTTTGCAGCTCAGGTTCCTCCTCTGTAACATGAGGAATTATTAATGCTACCTCATCCCCTAACTTAGGGTTTTTGAGAAGTAAATCTGTAAATACATGTCAAGTGTTGGATAATGACTGACATATGGAATAACTTTTTATCTGTTGTGATTACTCATACTATTATTATTAATACTACAAAGACTCTGACTTCTCAGGGAGAAGGAACATCTGTCTGCTGTGTCTGTTGCTTCCATAGCAATCCCTGATGTGGGCAGTGCTGACGTCACCTGACATCTGAAGACAGAAAGACTCAGAGATTTCTATCAGCAGACACAAAGATGGCAAAATGCAGAGCTTGTCATAAAAAGGAGGTCGTGTGACCCCAAAACCACTGGGGTAGAGAAGAGGAGGAAGTGATGTTTGTGGGCAATCTTGCAAGGTCCTGAAGTCCACTCAGGCAGACAGCTCTTTTGTTTGTGAAACCAGGTGAAGGAGGGCAGGTGGTTAGGCTGTACAGACATGTTCAGCTCCCTGTTTCCCCCTGCCCCCTTCCCTTACTCCATATTTGAAACAGATAACTGGGTTGTTGCCCCAGGAGGACATCAGCTTCCTAGCTAAGTTCCTGCAGGGAACAGCCAGGTAAAGAGTAGGTTTCCATCCAGTAGAGAAGCTATGACAATGGTTGTGGGAATATGTGTGTGTCACACTGGACTTCTGAGCTTGGTGAGGGGGGCAATGGAGTGGGGGGTGGGGGTTGGTAATTGATGCCCAGACGTGATGACAACACAGAGGCTGAAAGGAGGACATGAGCTCATATACTGCTGTTCCCTTATTTATCCCGTGATTTGCTCTCATCCACTCACTGATGGTCCATTCATGCCATGCACTGCTTTAGGTGCTAGGATCCTCTCTGATTGACCATATTGGACTAAATTCCACATGTACAACTAGAAAACATGTATCCATGAGACCCACAAGCAAAGTCAAGTTGAGGAAACATTGATACTGGACATTTTACCCCAGCAGGCTAAAGCAGGACAATAGGTAATGGGGGTGTACGCTGTACAATACTGACCCCAGGCCCTTCTCTTCCTCACTCCCCTCTTGTCTCTCTTCCAGCCACTGAACTGGGGTGTGAGAAGCTCAGTTAGTTGCCATCTTTCTTCAGGAGGCCTTCTGAAACCATGAAGATAAGCCAGCTCTGCTTTTTGGCAACCCATCTCGCCCTCCTGGGCACCCCTGTGGCTGGTATACTAGGGTGTGAAACTAGCAAAAAGGCCCAGGGCATGTCTGGGCTCATCTCTCCTCTCTGGAGGTGGGCGATGAGGCAAGTCCATGAAGGGGTTGGGTTGCATGAGTGGGGGGAGTGCTGCCAACCATCACTGGATATCTTCTGGGAAGTGGGCAGTTTAACACCATGAACAATTTTTGACTCTCAAAGGATATTACTATGTGTTCAGCTTTTAATCAAAATCATCCCAACTAACTCTGAGGGACCCACCACTGAAACTCTTCCTTCCTGGACACAACCTTCTGTGCACACATCAGTGTAGTGTCATCACGAGATTCACTTTTGTTCTCGGTCCTCATGCATGCCCAGGCTTCCTGAGATTCTTGGAAATTACTGTCTATCTTAAGTCATGAGATAAGTCTAGGATGGAAACCTAGATAGCGTCTGGATGGGACTGGACGCCAGAACATGCCATCAGGTGCTTAGAGGGTTGGAACTATCAACTCTCAGTCCCTCTGGGGAGAGGAGAGGCCACTGATACAGGGTTCAGTCACCAATGGCCAATGATTCTATCAAGTTGCCTACCTCCAATCTTCAATTAAAACCCATAAATACTTGGTTCAGAGAGCCTCAGGGGAAGTGAGGCATCAAGAAACTGTGAGGGGAGAAGAGTCCTGAGAGAGTTTGGAAGCTCAGCAGCCCTAACTACCCATTTGCCATACAATTTATGTGTCCCTGTGTTTTTTGCTTTAAAATAACTGGGGACAGTAAGTAAAGGGCTTTCCTGAGCTCTGTGAGTGTTTCCAATACGTTTCTGAATATGGGAGTTTGGTCATGACACCTCTGAGCTTATAGCCAGTTGATCCAGGTGTAAGGGACAGAAGGACTTGTGGCGGACACTTGAAGTGTGGGCTGACCTAAGGTTCAAGCCCCTAATGTCTGTGGTCTGGGTCACCTCTATGGATTTAGAGTCAGAGTGAACTGGCTCCTGAGATTTCAGTGGGTGTGGGGAACTGGTTGCTGTCGGTAGAGACCTCACATATTTCGAGTCAGGGAAAAAACCCATACTCACTCTTGTCTACCTTTTGTCTCAGCAATGAGAGTCAGGGCCCTGAAACTATACTATGTGGGGCCAAGCACTCAGAACCCCATTCTTGTTCTCTGCATTTTCAGAATATCTGGCAGAATCAGGTACTTGATTAAATGGGGTATGTCAGCATGGCGTCTTGTCTTGACCCCACCACCCACATGCTGTGTGTCCCAGGGCAAGTCATCTGCACTTCCCTTACATGAGCCCAGAGACCAGGTTACATGAGCTTTTTGAAAGTTTATCATCATTAGTATATCATTTTACACATTTGTCATCAAAGGTGCCCATTTTCTACCAATTTGGTTTAGTCAAAAAGACTCCTTTGCCTACTTTTCCTCCCCACCCCTCTAAAATATTTATCTGTGAAATATAATCATTTCTCTGTTATGAAATTAATCAGAATGTTGAGAGTCAGCTGGTCTTCCCTCCAGAGGCAACTGTAGGAGGAAGAGGAAATGCAGTACTTCTGGGAGTTTGTTCAAGACAGCAGGCTATTCTATTTGATGGTACATAATTCAATGAAAGTGATTCATTTTCCTGCCATATTTGAGTATTATTTAATTTTCCAATCAGGATACAGGGTGTTCAGTTCAATTCAGTGCAGTCGCTCGGTCGTGTCCTACTCTTTGTGACCCCATGAATTACGGCACGCCAGGCCTCCCTGTCCATCACCATCTCCTGGAGTTCACTCAAACTCACGTTCATCGACTCAGTGATGCCATTCAGCCATCTCATCCTCTATCGTCCCCTTCTCCTCCTGCCCCCAATCCCTCCTAGCATCAGAGTCTTTCCCAATGAGTCAACTCTGCATGAGGTGACCAGAGTACTGGGGTTTCAGCTTTAGCATCATTCCTTCCAAAGAACACCCAGGGCTAATCTCCTTTAGAATGGACTGATTGGATCTCCTTGCAGTCCAAGGGACTCTCTAAAGTTTTCTCCAACACCACAGTTCAAAAGCATCGATTCTTCAGTGCTCAGCTTTCTTCACAGTCCAACTCTCACATCCCTACATGACCACTGGAAAAACCATAGCCTTGACTAGACGGACCTTTGTTGGCAATGTAATGTCTCTCCTTTTCAATATGTTATCTAGGTTGGTCATAACTTTTCTTCCAAGGAATAAGTGTGCTACCGTCGCCATGTGCAGTGATTTTGGTGTTTAGGGGAGACTCAAAATTATATAGACAGGTCTCATTATCAAATAGATTATTATTAGTTTTATGATCTCCAGTCTCTTCAATAATGGTGCAGTTGGCATGAGTATGAAATGGGAGATTCATTTAATGAAAAATATTATTAGGTACTTATGTTTTTTTGTCCCAGAAGGCATCTTTCTTGGTGTAGGGAAAATATTGTAAACAAACTATTAATTTAAAAAATGTCCATATAGTCAGAGTTATGATTTCAAGCAGTAGTCATGTAGGCATGTGAGATTGGGACCATAAAGAAGGCAGAGGCCCCCCAAAAAGATGTTTTCAAATTATGGTGCTGGAGAAGACACTTGAGAGTTCTGTGGTTGACAAGGACATCAGATCAGTCAATCCTAAAGAAAATCAACAGTGAATATTCATTGGAAGGACTGAGGCTAAAGCTGAAGCTCCAATACTTGGGTCACCTGATGAGAAGAGCTGACTCATTGGAAAAGACACTAATGCTGGGAAAGATTGAGAGCAGGAGGACATGGGGATGACAGAGGATGAGACAGTCGGATGATATCATTAACTCAATGAACATGAGTTTGAGCAGATTCTGAGAGATATTGAAGGACAGGGAAGACTGGCATCTGCAGTCCATGGGGTCCCAAAGAGTTAGACACCACTTAGCGACTGACCACCAACAAACTCTTCCTGATGGCATCCCTCGTAGCTCAGTGGTAAGCATTCTTCTGCCAGTGCAGGAGGACAGGGTAGATACTCAGTTTGGGAAGATCCCCTGGAGAAGGAAATCCTAACCCACTCCAGTATTCTTGTCTGGGAAATCTCATGGACAGAGGACCTGGCTACAGTCCATGGGGTCACAAAAGAGTCAGAAAGGACTTAGGGACTGAACAACAATGATGGGATAAAGACTTAGTATTAATGAAAAGAGATTGTCTTAAGTAACTCACTATGCTGCTGTGTAGACTTGGGTAAGACTTTTCAACTCTCAGAAACCCAGACTCATTCTTTACAAAAAGGATGACGGTGTTTGCATTAAGAAATCCCCACTTTTGTTTCCTTTTGAGAACCCCAGCATGCTTTGAACACCACGGAATGAGGCAAATTGTCAAGGGACGCATAGAGTTTTAGTTTCCTTGGCTCCTGACTGTTCTTTAGACGTGCAGTAAATACAAGGAATATATAGGCCTGGATGCTGTAGTTTCACCTTCTTTAAAAGAAGTTCAGCATCAGGAAGTTCCTCGAGTGCCAGAGTGAAGTCACATCTGTCATCCAAATATGTCTCCTTCTTTCTCAGAAGTAACCAAAAGCCCTCTTACTTCAGTGAATGACCTCACCCAGGTCAAGACCTTTCTCCACTCCACCATGCCATGATTTGACTCTCTGGTCAAAAGAGTAAAGTGTTAACTATTATCATTACCCAATGTTACTATCATTTCAAAGGACTTTGGCTTTGCCAGGAAAAGAATATATGTCTATGGAGGCCAAAGACACTGCTTTCAAAACGGACCCAGGATGTCAGCAGCATGATCTCTTGTAACAAATGAAGATGAGGGAAATTTCAGGCCACAGATCACAGTTAGGAAAAGGCAGAACTGGGACATAAATTGAGGTCCTCTGACCCCAAAAGCACAGGTGGTGAGACCAGAGTTGGAGGGAGAGAGTAGGGGGTTGCAAGTGGCTGCAGCAAACCCTCTGGATTTCTTCTGGTAAACTGAGTAGTTTTCACTCCACGGACGTTTCTTGACTCTCAGAAGGTCATGTTATATGTTCAGTTATGAAAAATCAGTGCCTGACTTGACTCTACCAGATTAGGGACCTCCTAACTGACACAATATTCCTTGTCACTGCCTTGCCCCTAATCTTACTGTAGTGTCATAAGAAGATCCATATTTGAGTCCTGTCTCTGTTCATGCTCCAGGCAACCTGAAAGTCTTGGAACTTTATGTATTTTTATAAATCATGAAATGAGTGAAGGATGGGACCTGATATAGAGTCTGGATAGGACTGGACTCCAGACTTTTCCATCAGCTGATTATAGGGTTAAAACTATCACCCCTCAGTCCCTCTGAGGACCGTACACAGTACTGATACTGAGTTTTATCACAAATGGCCAATGATTGTATCAACTTGCCTGGCTCCATCCTCAATTAAAACCCATGAATGCTGGGTTCAGAGTCCTCAGGGAAGGTGATAAAACATCAAGGGACTGAGAAGAGGGAGGGTCTTGAGAGGTCTTAGCGGCTTGGCACCCTCAACTCCCCATTTACTTGACGTTTCTCCTCCATTAAGCTGTTCCTGAGTTTTAATGTTCTATAATACCTGGGAACAGTAAGCAAAGGGCTTACCTGAGTTGTCTAAATATTTCTAATAAGTTATTGACCATGGGAGGTTCATAGAACCTGCGAATTTATAGCCAGTCGGTCACACATGTAATGACAGTAGAAATTGTGATCAACACTTGAAAGTGTGGGCCATCTTGAGGGATGGAGCCCTCATCTGGTGATGTCTGGGCCACCTCTGTGGATTTAGTGTCAAAAGTAAATTGACTCTTGCATGTCCTAGAGTGAGTGTGAGGAACTGGTTGCTGCTGGCAGAGATCCACATGTTTGGTGTCAGGGACAAAATGCAGACTTCCTCTTTTCTACCATTTGTATCTGGGGTGAGGCTCAATGACAGGATGATATTATGTTGAACAGAGCACTCAGAACCTCTTCCCAGTTCTCTGCAGCTTCAGGATTCCTGGAGAAAAAGTTACTTGACAAAATGGGTTGTGACTTGTCCTGATCCTGATGCTCAAACGTTTTGTGTCCTGGGACAAGTCATTTGCAGTGTCCTCACATGAACAATTGGCCAGGTTACATGAGTTTTTTGAAAGAAGTAGCAGTCATGACTGGAGAAGGAAATGGCAATCACTGCAGTATTCTTCCCTGGAGAATTCCATGAACATGGTAGCCTGTAGTACATGGGGTCCCAAGGAGTTGGACATGACTGAGTGACTAACAACATAATTGATTAACAATATTGTTATAGTTTTGGGTGGTCAGCAAAGTAACCCAGCCACATGTATAAATGTATTCATTCTCCCCCAAACTCTGATCCCATCCAGGCTGCCACATAGCACTGAGCAGCATTCCATGTGCTCTATTTTTGGTTATCCAATGTCACACTTTCTTTTCCAATGGTGAAATGTTTCCACCAGACATATGTCCAGTAAATAATATTATAAAGTCACAGGCCATTGTACAGCTCTGATCATTCTCAACATGTGGAGAATATTCATAATAACTATCCTCCCTTTTTGTTCTTTTGGAGTTAATCAGTGACATAATGTCAATAAATCTATAGATATTAAGTAACAATATGTAATTACTTACAGTATTATCCTGTCAGTGTGACATCTAAAGACATTGGTAATAATGCCTTGGACAAAAGGATATCAAAGGGCCTTTCACATTCACTCCCCTGCACCCCCACCATCTATCTCTATTGCAAGCAAACTGTTGGTTTCAGTTGTTCACCTGGCAGACAAACAGTGAGGATCACCTTCCTATTTGACCAAGATCCTCCCATCTCTGCAGCCCTGTGAGTGAACTTCTCCCTGCTATCACCATACACAAGTCCCTGCAAGGCCAAAATAATCAAATACTTCTACAAGGCTGGGTCTGGGTTCTTGAAGACATTTGTATCTGGCAGCTGCAAAGCAAAGAATAACAGTGTCAAGCTCAGGGAGGTCTGTCCCAGACACATGGTGATCACGTACATGACTTAGTGGCTAAAAATAAACTAACACCTTTTCCTGAACACTTACTGTGAGCCCATCCCATAGGTCACAATGTTAAATGCCCCAGGACCAGGTGAGTAATATGGCTGGATATTTAGAGGGGGAGTGGAGGCTGGAGGGACAATAAGGAATGGCGGGGATTATGGAAACTGGAGAAGAGAGCAGCTCTCCTTAGCTTAGTTCATGGCTTTCAGGAAATGGTCCCTTGAGCAGCACCCTCAGTCCCAGAAACCAGGTAGATGCAGATAGTCAGGTCCAACCATGTCTAAGCAAATCAAGCCTCAGAATTTAGAGGTCTCATTCAACAAATGTCTAATGGATTCTGAAGCTTGCTCAGAGTTGAGCCCACTGTTCCCTGGTGGCTCAGATGGTAGAGAATCTGCCTGCAATGCAGACGACCCGAGTTTGATCCCATCATTGGGAAGATCACCTGGAGAAGGGATTGTGTGTCCACTCCAGTATCTTGCCTGGAGAATCCCATGGACAGAAGAGGGTTCTTGTTAAATGGCACGAGTGTGTCGTCAGATCACTTACTTTTTCCAACAATGTGAGACGTTCATTTTTTAAAAATAAAATCTCCACTGCTAAACCCTGGAAATGCTTCAAAATTGTAAATGGTACTGTGTGGGTTAAGAATATGTAGATGCTAGTTACATTTGCAATCTCTGCTTTGTGTTTTCCCTTTTAAGCCTGAAAATAATTCTAATAAAAATAGTATTCACAACACCATTTTAAGAAAGTAAACCACTTGTTTCCAAAGAGCCAGGGGCAGTTTTATCCATTAGCCTGAAACTGACCACATGCTTTGAATATAAATGATGCTCACTAGACAAAGCCTCAGAAAAATCTAAACATCTCCTGTATGCCCAGGATACATTCCATCTTTTCCAGATGTGGCATTAGAGAGCGTGGAATTCAAGTTTCTCGTTTTTAGAGGTAATTATTGAACATGATATGACTGAGCAGAGATATGACCTGATATCAGAGTTTTCAGTTCTCTGGTTTATCCAGATAGATACCCTGTGATTTTCCTGTCTTGTGATTTCTCTAAAGATGCCCCAGGAAGGAGGAAGCTTCCTAATCAGAGATTTCAGTTATACATGACACAGACGGCGGGGTGTGGAGAGAGGATCGGCCCATCAGGAAGCTTATGTTCCAGAAGACTGGAGGGGTGTGCTCTCACCTGGGCCAAAGTGAGGACAGGACAGGACAGGAGGACACTTGTTAGACAGATGAGAGACAGATGAGAGAGGAGGGGGCAGATAAGAGGAGTTTGTGCTCTTAGAGGGAGTCTCTGCTGCTCCCTGGTCTCAGGTGGACAGATTGAGGCAGGAAGAGGGGAAGGGCTAGAGGGCCTCTTGAACTAAAGTCTATTAATCATTTTAAGATCTTCAGGTTGTGTGTCCTGAGCAAGTGGCTTTCCCTCTTGAGCCACGGCTTTCTCCTTGACTCAATGGGATGAGGATCCAGATGTTTTGGGGTCACCTGAGGCTAAATGAGATCATTCATGTGAAATATCTCAAGAGAGAGCAGACCCTCCCCTCACACTGGCTCTTTTGTGTGTAACTGGCTACTGATGTCCTTCTGTCCTGGGGTAACTAGAAATTAAGACGTACTGCCCTTCTAAAGTGTGCTATGTGGTTTTAACTACAAGTAAATACACAAGGATGAGCAAACGGAGTGTGGGTGTGTCACCCCTGATGTGTGCACTGTGGTTGACAGCNCCTGGGGTAACTAGAAATTAAGACGTACTGCCCTTCTAAAGTGTGCTATGTGGTTTTAACTACAAGTAAATACACAAGGATGAGCAAACGGAGTGTGGGTGTGTCACCCCTGATGTGTGCACTCTGGTTGACAGCTTCCAACACAGCAGAGCGCATGTGCACAGACTCTCAAGTCAGAACCCTGGGTCCCAATCCCCTCTCTACAACCTATGATATAAGGAAATTACTTTATTTCCAGTTATCTCAGGTACCTCCTCAGTTGCATGAGGAAGTATCAAGAGTTTCTCCCTTTTCTTTAAAAAATTTTGAGGATTTGATGAGTTTTACGTGTTAAGTGCTTAGGGTAATGCCTTCCACAATGAGGAATTTAAGTTTTCCTTGATCTAATTACTCATTACTGCTATTATTACTACTACAAAGGACTTTCCCTTCTCCAGAGAAGATATACATGCCAGGTACCTCCATTGCTTCCACGGCAGCCACATGATGTGAAAAGCACGGATCTCACATGACACCTCAACACATGAGGTTCTGGGAGATTTAAATCCTGAGGCACAAAGTTAGGATTACAAGAGCTGGTACCCTAACTGAGGTCCTGTAGCCCCATCACCAATGATGGAGAGCAGGAGGATGAAGGTGGCTCTAGGCAGTCTTCCAAGGTCCCCTGAAGTCCGCTCATGCAGGCAGCACTTCTGTTTGCAAGACCAGGAGAGGGACAGCAAGGGGTCATGCGGTGGAGATTATTCACCTCCCTGCTTCCCTTCTGCCCCCTCCCCTTACTCGTTTTTCAATGCGCAAAGAGGATTGCCTACTCCAGGCAATCCTGGAGGTTAGGCTGAAGGTTAGGCTACTCCAGGATAGCCTAACCTTCTCCAGCTCAGTTCCTGCTTGGACGAATGCCTGAAAAAGAGCAAGCGTTCATCCAGTGGAGAAGCTGTGGCAATGGTGGCAGGAAGCTGTCCTGTGTCACCCTTTTCATCTGAGGTAGGTGAGGGGGGTCAGGGCATTGAGGCCCAGATGTGATGAAAGTAACACAAGGCTGAAAAAGAAGACCTGGGCTTACACACTGCTATTCACCTATACGTCCTTTGATCTGTCTCATCCCCTCGCTGGCCGTCCATCATGTCCCACGCACTGCTCTAAGTGCTCAGGTGCTCTCTGAAAGTCCATATTGGACAAACTCCATCTGTGTGATTACAATCTTGCTTACATTAGACCCACAGGCATAATCAAGCCTGATAACTACTGTTCTCAGACTTGGCCCCTGCAGATGGAAGGCATGGTTAGGAGGGAGATTTCGCAATAAACAGGACTGAGCCAGCTCCTCCCCTGCCTCACAACCTCCCTCTGATCCCACCCCTCAGCCAGGATATTAAAAGCTCAGTCGGTCCATCCTCAGCATCCTCAGGAGCCCTCCTGCAAGGCCACCACCAAGATGAACCGACTCTGCCTCTCCACAGCCCTTCTCTTCCTCCTGGTTATCCTGGTGGACAGCACCCCGGTGTATGAACACCATACCCAGGACCAAGGTAGGTCCAGGCTCACTTCTCCTGTACAGACTGGAGGGAAATGATGGAATTCCATGGAAGGGCTGGGGGCCAGTTGTGATCACACTGCTACCAGTCTTCTCCGAATTTCTCCTGTCATGTTGGGCAGGATGTTTCTTTGTTCGGTTTTGGCAGCACTGGTCTTCCTGACTATGCCAGGATATTCCCTAGTTCCAGGGCTACTCTCTGGTTGTGGTGTGTGGGCTTCACCTTGAAGTGGCTTCTCTTGTGCAGAGCAGGGACTCTAGGCATCTGGTTTCAGTAGTTGCAGATCACCTGCTTAGTGACCCCAAGGCATGTGGATCCTCCCAACCAGGGATAGACATCATGTCCCCCACATTAGAATGTGGATTCTTACCTACTGGACCACCAGGGAGGTCTTATGTTGGAAATATTTAACTCAGCTGACATCATGACGTTCATGAGGATACCTTTAAATTTTTATATTAAATATATATCTATCCCACCTAACTCTACCAGATCAGGGCCCATTTCTGAAACTCTATTCCTACTCCCTGCCTTGTCTGTGAACCATGCTGTAGTGTAGTAACAAAAACTGCATATTTGATCCTTGTTTTGGTTAATAGCCCAGGCCTCCTACAACTTAGAATTTACTGACTTTATAGGTTATAAGATGAGTCACAAGAGGAGACTAAAGGTACCTTCAGGATGGGGCTGGTTTTCAAGAAACTTCAAACATCCATTTCATGATTCCAGGTTTCACCATGTCTCATTCCAGCACCTCTGTGGAGAGGGGAGGGACCTGAGAATGAGATCAATCACCAGTGGCTGATGATCCAATCAATATGCTTGTTTAGTGAACCCTAGGAAGAAATACATGAAAATGGCTCAGAGGGCTTGTGTGTTTTTGAATACAGGCAGCTGATGTGAGGGTGCTGTGTTCACTAGGGCACAGAGGCTGAGCACAGCTCCTTCCCCTTTTGCACACACATCTCTTCCATTTTACTGCCTTGAGTGACATTTTGTACTGTTATCTGGGAAGTGTAAGCAAGTGTTTTTCCTAAGTTCATCCACTGATTCTATTGAGCTGTTGATTTTGAAGGTGGGGTCATGGACATCCCAATTTTCACCATTTGATCACAAGCATGAGCTACTCGGGACCTCAGGGCTGGCAGTTGAGTTGAGGACGGACTTGAGTCCTCAACCTGCAGAGTCTGCACTAACTCCACAGATTTCAAATCAGAAGTAAATTGACCTGCTAGACACCCAGTGGGTGTTTGGGGACTCGATTGCTCTTAAAGTACCACATATTTGTTGTCAGAGTAAAACTCAGACTCACTCTCCCCTGTGATTCAGGGACTCAGGTGATGTTCCAAAAGGGGGGATTCATGAACGTAGGACCTTGCATCCAGAAACTGTTCTCAGTTATCTGTATTTTCAGAGTTCCTGGCAGAATCAGGTACTGTATCAAATGGGTGGTAATGTGACAGTGTCTTGACTTGACCCAGATAGCTACATGTCCTAGGGCAAGTCATCTGCCATTTTCTCATTGAAACAAGGAATACATGTTACATGGGTTTTTGAACAGAAACCAGTCATGAATGTAAAGAGTTGAGTCACATTTTATGGTGAAGTTTGTGCATATTCCACCAAGATGTGTTCATCTGAAAACGATTTCTCTACCTACTTACTCTGGGCAAGAAAGTATATTTAGATGTCANACAGAAACCAGTCATGAATGTAAAGAGTTGAGTCACATTTTATGGTGAAGTTTGTGCATATTCCACCAAGATGTGTTCATCTGAAAACGATTTCTCTACCTACTTACTCTGGACAAGAAAGTATATTTAGATGTCAAAGAGCAATTATTCCTCTATTATGAATATAACCAGAAAAACCTGGGATGAGTGAGGAAATCCATTGCAGAGAAAAGAAGAAACACACAGAGCCCAGAGTGGGTTTGCCCCTGGGACCAAGGTGAAGTCTCCAGGCCTTTTCCTTTGTCCTCTTTTGACTACTATTTTATTATCGATATTGTCCCCTTCCTTATCCAGTGTTGACTATTACNCAAAGAGCAATTATTCCTCTATTATGAATATAACCAGAAAAACCTGGGATGAGTGAGGAAATCCATTGCAGAGAAAAGAAGCCCAGAGTGGGTTTGCCCACACAGAGCCCAGAGTGGGTTTGCCCCTGGGACCAAGGTGAAGTCTCCAGGCCTTTTCCTTCGTCCTCTTTTGACTACTATTTTATTATCGATATTGTCCCCTTCCTTATCCAGTGTTGACTATTACTTTATTATGCATATTTGATCCTTGTCCTGCTGCGTGAGCCCAGCCTCCTGAAATCCTGGAATCTACTGTCTTTCATAGGTCTGGAGACAAGCCACAGAAGGGGACCTGAGAAACGTTCAATAATAGATGTGATTTCCCATGTCATCGATGGTGTGGTTAAAGGTTTGAACTTTTTCCAGCTCTGGGGAGAGGGGAAGGCACTGGGATTGAAAACAATCTCCACTGACCAATGATTCAACCAGTATGCCTGTTTAGTGAAACCTCAATGAAAATCCATAAATATGGGCATTCAGGGAGCTTTGGGGGTGGTATCACATGACAGTGATATGAGGATCCAATGTTTTCTAGGACATGGAGGCTCCTCACAACTCCACTTCCGCTTTGCCCTGCATATTNGCTCTGGGGAGAGGGGAAGGCACTGGGATTGAAAACAATCTCCACTGACCAATGATTCAACCAGTATGCCTGTTTAGTGAAGCCTCAATGAAAATCCATAAATATGGGCATTCAGGGAGCTTTTGGGGTGGTATCACATGACAGTGATATGAGGATCCAATGTTTTCTAGGACATGGAGGCTCCTCACAACTCCACTTCCACTTTGCCCTGCATATTTCACTCATTTTTGCTGTGCCTAGATTTATCCTTAATAATAACGTGAGATCCGTATGTCAGAGGTCTTCCTGAGTTTGGTCATCAGATTTATTGTGTTATTGAACATGGAGTGGGGTAATGGTACTTCCAAGCATTAGCTGCTTTGTCAAGTCACAACCACTTCACTGTCATCTGAATTGAGGACAGTTTTGAGCTTGCAACATGCAGAATCTGTACTAACTCCCTGGATTTTGTATCTGAATAAAATTGACTTGCAGACACCAAGTGGGTGTTTGGGAATTGGATATTGTTGCTAGAGACACTACGTTTTTGGTTCAGGGAAACTCAAACTCAGTCTGTGTGCTTTGGGAGCTCATGTGAGTGGGGGCAGGGGAGTAATGCATGTGGGACCCTGCACCCAGAAGTTCNAAAAACCTGGGATGAGTGAGGAAATCCATTGCAGAGAAAAGAAGAAACACACAGAGCCCAGAGTGGGTTTGCCCCTGGGACCAAGGTGAAGTCTCCAGGCCTTTTCCTTCGTCCTCTTTTGACTACTATTTTATTATCGATATTGTCCCCTTCCTTATCCAGTGTTGACTATTACTTTATTATGCATATTTGATCCTTGTCCTGCTGCGTGAGCCCAGCCTCCTGAAATCCTGGAATCTACTGTCTTTCATAGGTCTGGAGACAAGCCACAGAAGGGGACCTGAGAAACGTTCAATAATAGATGTGATTTCCCATGTCATCGATGGTGTGGTTAAAGGTTTGAACTTTTTCCAGCTCTGGGGAGAGGGGAAGGCACTGGGATTGAAAACAATCTCCACTGACCAATGATTCAACCAGTATGCCTGTTTAGTGAAACCTCAATGAAAATCCATAAATATGGGCATTCAGGGAGCTTTGGGGGTGGTATCACATGACAGTGATATGAGGATCCAATGTTTTCTAGGACATGGAGGCTCCTCACAACTCCACTTCCGCTTTGCCCTGCATATTTCACTCATTTTTGCTGTGCCTAGATTTATCCTTAAGAATAACGTGAGATCCGTATGTCAGAGGTCTTCCTGAGTTTGGTCATCAGATTTATTGTGTTATTGAACATGGAGTGGGGTAATGGTACTTCCAAGCATTAGCTGCTTTGTCAAGTCACAACCACTTCACTGTCATCTGAATTGAGGACAGTTTTGAGCTTGCAACATGCAGAATCTGTACTAACTCCCTGGATTTTGTATCTGAATAAAATTGACTTGCAGACACCAAGTGGGTGTTTGGGAATTGGATATTGTTGCTAGAGACACTACGTTTTTGGTTCAGGGAAACTCAAACTCAGTCTGTGTGCTTTGGGAGCTCATGTGAGTGGGGGCAGGGGAGTAATGCATGTGGGACCCTGCACCCAGAAGCTCTCAGCAGTTATCGGTATTTTCAGCTCCTGGCAGAATAGGATAGTATATCAAATGGGTTGTGACATGACCATATCTTGTCTGGACCTGCCACACACATGCTGTGTGTCCTGGGGCAAGTCGTTTAGAGCTTCCTCATCCGAACAGCAGATACCTACTACAGGGGTTCTTTAAATATATTACCTGTCATAAATATAAATAATTTATCATGACCAGTTTAGGTTGTTTTCCTGTGGATATGTTCATTTGAAATAATTTCTCTGCCTACTTGCTTGGGGCCAGAAAGAATAATTATGTGCCAAGTAATGATTTTTTTTTTCTTATAAAATTTAATCAGAATGACTTGGGAAAAATGATCAGAGCATCCAGGCCCTTTCCCTTGTCCACGTTTGACTATCATTTTATTATCCATATTTGATCCTTTTCCTGGTTCATGGTCCAAGACTCCTGAAAATTTTGGAATTTTTGTCTTTCATAGGTGCCAAGATATTTAGTGGACTAAAAGGATTGGCTGACATAATCAATAGTGGAATTCAAGGTTTGAAACTCCTTCACCTGTAGGGAGAAGGGAGGGCACTGGGGTTGAGATCAGTCATCACTGCCCAAAGATTCAATCAGTATCACTACTGAAGGAAACCTCAATAAAGTCAAAGAATAAAACTCCATAAATTCTGGCCTTCAGTGAGCTTATGGGTGGGAACCAATGCTGGTGATGTGAGGGTGCTGTGCTCTCTGGGCATGAAGGCTCCCCACACCTCCACTCTTTCTTTGCCCTCCATGTCTCTTCCATTTCACTGTTTCTGAGTTTTCTCCTGTATATTATTCTGAGGACAGTACATATAGGTTTTCTTGAGTTCGGTCACTGGTTTGATGCGATGTTGAGCATGGAGGTTGGGTCACGTAAACTCCCACTTTTAGTTACTTGGTCAGAAGTAAGAGTGTGTCGAACCACATGGCTGGCATCTGATGTCAGGAGAGTCTTGATACCTCAACCTGTGGCATGGGCACTAACTCCACAGGTATGGTCTCAGAAGTCAATTGACAGTGGGACACCCACTGGGTATCAGGAATTGGATGGGGTTGGTGCAGAAACCATATCTTTGCAGCCAGGAAAAACCCCAGACTCACCCTGCCTTGCGATCTGAGGGCTCACATGGGGCTTGGGGAGGTGAGTAGTGGGAGTAGGACACTGCACCCAGAAACTCTTATCAGTTATCTATACTTTCAACCTCCAAGCAGAATCAATAGTGTATCAATGGATTGTGATATGACAGTATCTTGTCTGGATCCCACCACCCACACACTTGTTTCATGGTGCAAGTCATCTGTAGTTTTCTCATCTGAATAGTGTAAATTTCTTACATGAGGTCTTTGAACTGATGATGAGTCATGAATATAAATAGTTTCTTCCCACTTCATTACCAGATTTGTCCATTTTCCACTACGATGTGTTAATCTGAAAACATTTTATCTACTTACTTGTTTTGAACAATTAAAACTATTTCTTTATCAAATAATGATTATTTCTCTATTAAGAAATCAAATTGAAAGATATGGAGACACTGTGAAGAGGAACTGCAGGGAAAGCAAGAAACACAGCCCTTGTGTGGCAGGCTGTGGGACCAAGCCCAAGACAATATTATTAAAGTCTCCAGGCTCCTTCCCTTGTCTTTTTTGACTGTCATTCTCTTGCCCATTTTTGATTCTTTCCCTGTTTCAAGGACCAGGCCTCCTGAAACTCTTGTAATTCACTCTCTTTCATAGGTCATGTGATGATTTCTGGACTGCAACTCGAGAACCATACGGTTGAGGAGTTCCTAACACAAATACTCAAAAATGGTAAGAAAGGTTTTGTATTTTCTGCACCTCTGGGGTGAGGGAAGGTCACTGAGATGGAGATCAATCACCAATGGCCAGTGATTCAACCAATAAGCCTGTTTCTTGAAACCTCATTTCAGTCACTTCAGTTCAGTCTCTCAGTCATGTCTGACTCTTTGTGACCCCATGGACTGCAGCACCGCAGGCTATCCTGTACATCACCATCTACTGGAGCTTACTTTTTCACTCTCCTCTTTTACCAAGAGGCTCTTTAGATCTTCTTTGCTTTGAAACCTCAAACCTGCATAAATATTTGGATTCAGAGAGTTTTGGGGTGGTAAATACAAATACATGACGTGAGAGTGCTGTGCTCACTAGAGTGTGAAGGCTCTGCCAACCTACAGTCCCCCTTCATCCTTCACACCTCCTCCATTTCACTTTTTCTGAATTTTCATTTCTATTAATCTGAGAATGGGCTTCCCTCTAGCTCAGTCAGCAAAGACTCTGCCTGCAGTACAGGAGACTCAGATTTGATCCCTGGGTTGGGAAGATCCCCCTGGAGGAGGAAATGGCAACCTATTCTAATATCCTTGCCTGGAAAATCTCATGAACACAGGAACCTGGTGGGCTGCAGTCCATGGGGTTGCAAAAAGTTGGCATGACTGAGCGACTAACACTTACCTTCTTACTTACTCTGAGAACTGTCAGTAAGGGTTTTCCTTAGTCTGGTCATTAGTTCCATTCAGTTATTGAACATGGAGATGTGGTCATGGAACCTCCAAATTTTAGCCATTTGGTCACAAGCACAAGTAACTTTGGACCACATGGTTTGTACTAAAGTGAGGACAGTTGTGATCCCTCAGTGGGTGGGATCTGTACTAACTGCATGGATTTCATATCACATGTTAAGTGACTGGGGGACACCCAGGAGTCTTTTGGGGAATTGGTTGATGTTAGTCTAGATACCACATATTTGGTGTAAGGGAAACCCAAACTCACTCTCTGCTGTGATTTGAGAGCTTAGATGAGGTAAGGTAAGCTTTGCAGACAGGGAAGTAATGAAAGTAGGATGCTGCATCCAGAAACTCTTATAAGTAAACAGTATTTTTAGAATTCCTGGTAGAATCAGGTATTGTATCAGATGGGTTATGACATGATAGTATCTTATCCTGACTCTACCACCCCTATGCTCTGTGTTCTAGGGCAAGTCATATTCAATTTCCCTCAACTGACTAGTGGAAAAATATGCAAGCATCCTTTAACAGATCATCAGTAATGAATATAAATAATCTATTCACATTTAATCCACCAATTTTGTCCATTTCCACCAGTGTGTTAATCTGAAGAACATGATTCTTGACCTCCTTTGGTCAAGAGAAAATATTAATATGTCAAGTAATGACTATTCCTTTAATATTAAAATAAGCAGAAAGACATAGGACCACAGAGCAGAGAAACTGCAGGAACACAAGAAACATAGTCTTTGTCTCATGGGATCTAGGTTAAGACAATACGAGCAAAGTCTCCAGGTCCTTTCACTTGTCCTCTTTTGACTATTATTTTATTATTCATATAGTTGATCCATATTTGATCCTTTTCCTGCTTCATTGCCCAGTGCCCACCGTCCTGTAGACAGTCCTTTCCTGTGCTATAGGAGCCCATTATGGTTTATGAGGGTCTTTCCAAAATCACTGACTTCACATACCAGAAGACACTTTTATTGTTCTCATCACATTAGCAATACCAATATGTTTAGGAACTCAGTGTCAGAAAAAGGATTTTTAAAAATCACATATATTTCTTATAATAACAGTATCAACATATTGATAGTTGAACATTCAATTTATTCAGTCCTCCTGAGGGATCAGAAGTAACACACTGGTATGTTTTCTTTATGTCCTTTTTCATTATCGCATGATTCCTTCACATTTTTTATTCACAGTGGAAAGTTTTTGCCATATACAAAGGTGCAGAGAACAGTATTATAAAACCCAGGTACCCAGACCCAGTAATTATTAACATATAGGGAATGATTTTTACCTGTGACGTGTTTTCATTGCTATAAAGTTGTGTATTTCTGGGTTTTCTGTTCTTTCTTTCTTTCTTTCTTTCTTTTTTTTTTTTTTTTTTTGAGCATTTATTTGGTGCTTTTGGTGTTAGTTGCAGGCCACAGGCTCAGTAGTTGTGGCCTGCTGACTTAGATGTCCCTCAGGATGTGGGACTTTAGTTCTCTTACAAAGGGATTGAACCCAGGACTCCTGCATTGGAAGGCTAATTCTTAACCAGTAGCCCACCAGGGAAGTACCTTAGAAGTTTTTGAGGCTAAGCAAAGGCATTATACCAATTTTTGTTAAAATACTTCATGTTGAGATATTGAAATTTGCATGATTAATACATCACATCACCCTTAGCAACATTCCTAATTATGTCACAGAAAGGTTTTCAAATGACGTTTTCCATCTGACCATCCTCCATAAGCCTAGGATTCTCAATCGCAAAGAAACTGGCAGTTCTAGCTGTTGTCCTTTAGAGTTGTGCTTACCATCCTCATAACTGAGCCATTGTCCCTCCTTTGCCAGAAACTTCTAAGCCTGAATTCTGCCTGGAGCCTGAATTAAAGGGCCCCTGCAAGGACCAGATGACCAGGTACTTCTACAATGCCACGACTGGGTACTGCGAGCCATTTGTATATGGCGGCTGCGAAGGGAACAAGAACAACTTCCAGACGTTATCGGACTGCATAGTGACCTGCTCTCCAGTGACAGTGTCCCTGTGGTAAGACAGGGCACAGGGCACGGGGGCAGGGCAAGGACTGGGGAAGGAGCTGGAGCTCAGGGGACCACACACCAGTCACACCTGCACAGTGTCTTCCTCCTTAATGCTTCCCAGGAGAAGAGGCGGCAGTGTCCTGTGAAACCACACACTGAGCAGGTTCCCCAGGGGTCAGCTTGGCAGAAGGTCAAACTGAGATGCCTTTTATGACTGTCTAAGCTAATCACGTGCTCTTCCATCTTAGAGAGGAATACTGAGTCAACCACCCTCCAGGGCAGGTCTGCAGTGCTCCTGAGCGCCCCACCTTGGCATGGAAAACTCACTTCCTTCCTGTTGGCCATTTGGATCATGGGGACTATAGTTTCATATTTTTTGGAAACTCTAGGCTGTGTCAAGATGATAGGTGTCCATGTCTGGGGCTAAAATGATGGCACTCAACAAGTTCCTTTCTTTTTGCAGAGGATATGTGAAGAGTGGTTCCCAGAAAATGTGACACCCGAGGAGGACCCCTGCAGGGCTGGGCCATGGCTGCTTCTGAAACTGTTCAGTCTCTCACAGTCCTTCTCTCCCCTCCCTTCTTCAGCAGAACCTGTCTAATTCCTTTCTTCTATTGGTCAACATGCCTAATTCTGTCTCACCCAGATGGCTAACAGCACCATGAGAATGTCTTCNTGAAACTGTTCAGTCTCTCACAGTCCTTCTCTCCCCTCCCTTCTTCAGCAGAATCTGTCTAATTCCTTTCTTCTATTGGTCAACATGCCTAATTCTGTCTCACCCAGATGGCTAACAGCACCATGAAAATGTCTTCCCTTTATTCCTAGCACTGAGCTCAGCTCCTGGCTCCAAGGCGACAGTTCCTAATTATTTGAGGAAGAAAGAAAGGAATGCAGGAGCACATTCGTCATGACCAGAGTAACTATAGAGCCTGCAGTTTGATGAAGGATTTTTGTCTTCACCCATATCCTCACTGCATCCTCAGCTTCATCCCCCTCCCTACCATCAGTGCTCTCTTTGTGGGTGTCCAAAGGGGAATTTCTCACAACCAGTTCTCAGAATCAGTAATGGGAGAAGGGTTTGCAATGTTGAAGCTTCCTGATCCTACAATGATGTTGCAATTTTCCTTTCCATAGCTTCAAACACTGTGGCTATATTTCAATAATAATGCATTTTAAAAAATAATTCAATAATGCATTTCAATAAATGTATATACTAAATTAAACTGAATGGAGTGGTGTCTTTTGCTTGAAACAGCAAATCTTAATCAAGAGGGTCCATGGGAATATTGGTCTTTCTCTCTGTTCTCCAGACAGTGGGCACCTCCCAGTTCACTGTCCAGAGACTGTGCCCTACCGGTATAGGAAGCAAACACATGACAGAATCATCAACGTCTTAATAGCCACCCCAAGCCACACCTAAACCTGGGAGATACAAATCTCCACATGAGCTTTCATTCCTTTCTTCTAAGTTCAGTCAAATTTGGGGGAAGGTTGTCCTCCTGGACTCTCAGGAGACTAGGCATGAGGCTCAGTTGTCCACTTTTCTAAGGAATCCGATTCCCTGAAGTCATAGGTGGAAGGGAGTTCTTACTTTAGTTAAAGAAGGGCAATTACCATTTAGTATCCTAGGCTCTGTGTAAGCGTTTTGCCTGCATTATTCTATTAATCATGCTTAGAATCCTTCAAGGAAGAGAATGGCAGCATAGAGATGGCACTTTTCTCCTTTATTCATTTTCTAAGATGGCAGGTCCCCACTCTCCCAAGTAAAGGGATTTTGATAAAGTTTCCCTGCTCTGCTTCTAAAAGATTTAGGATGGATGCACCTGGAGAACAAAGAGTATCTGTTTCAATTCAGATTGGTGAAGTTAGACTTGTGGAAATCAGCAAGTAGGGTATTTAAATAAAGGAGAACACACAGGGTGCTTCCTTGAAATCTTTGGCAAATTCTCAACATCTCTGAATGTTGCTTTTTTTTAGTTATAAAATAAGTCCCCAGATCTCAGAGTTAGCAAAAGAAAGAACTGGGACTCCAACTGGGTCCTTTGTCCTAAGAACCACTGTTGCAGAGTCCACAGTTGTGGTGGGGTAGTGTTGCAAGCGATTTCCAAGGTCCCTGGGATCCACTCAGGGAGGTAGCTCTCCTGTTGGCGAAACCCAGTGAGGGACAGTGGGTGGTCAGTTCTGGAGACGCTGTTTGTCTCTTCCTCCCTATTTCCAGTTCCCTTTACTTTGTTTCTACCCAGAATATCAGGTTTTGTGCCCCAGATGGAGATGCTCTCCCCCTAGCTTAACATCCTACTGGGCCATTGCCAGGTAAAGAGCTGGTATCTTTCTAATAGAGATGCTGCCACAATTATTGCTGGTAGCTTACCTGTGTCATATCCGTCTCCTGAAGTAGGTAGAGTTAATGTAAGAGAGGGGGCATTGATACCCACATATGATGACACCTGCATGAGTCTGTAAAGGAGGACCTGAGCTAACACACTACTGTTTACTTACTTGGCTTTTGATCTGCTCTCATCCACTCACTGGCCATCCAATGCCATGTGCTGCTCTAGGAGCTGGGATGCTCCTTGTGTGACCATATTGCACAAAATTCCATCTGTAGAATCACATTCTGGGTACTTGGCATTTGGACCCACCAGACAGAAACAAGACAGAGGAGCCTGGCGGTATAGTCCTTGGAAATCTCAGAGTCAGACCAGACTGAGTGACTCAGCAGACATGCATGCACAGGCAGGACAATGCAAGCAGGGGCGATTACACGGATTACACGTTGTACATGACTGACCCCAAATCCTCTATTTCCTCACTCCCCTCCTTCTCACCTCCTTCTCAGATCTGTGGAGAAGTTTTGTAATTTCAGAGGAGAACATAACTGGAAGGAGAAACACACAGAATGCGCGGCTAATGGCAAGTCCCAGCAAAGAAGTAATCCAGATGCCTGTATCTGCCACCAGAGAGCGGGGGCTGAGCAGGGAGGCACGAGTTTTATGCTTAGGCTAAGGACCGGGCCTGAATGCCCTGACGACAATATGAGGGAGCTAATGTGATCCCAACCAAAACTTTGGGATAGCCAGAGAAAGAGAAAATAAAAAAGAGAGAAAAAGAGAACTTTCCCGTGAAAAACTCTAACCTAAGGCACAGTGTGGCCCACTCACAGAACAAAAGATTGAGCAAATACCAAAGGAGAGCTAACCGGGGATGGACCAGCCCATCTCCCTGCCGGAGGCAGAAAGGCAGGTGGGCAATAGCCAGAGCCAGAAGGCAAGGGGCAATCTCTGCCCCAGAGATGGCATCCTCCACCTAACTGTGAGCAGGCTCCCAGTTGCTAACCAAGTCTTCCTGGGATCCTGGACGGTTGACATCTGCCAGGAAGGTTGAAGCCAGATATCAGCTCCCCAGAGGAGACACAGGGCACGCCTTAGATGGTGCTTTGCATTACATCTGGGAAACCAAGAGTCTGGGACTGGGGAGGTGATTAAGACATGCAACCCACCTGGGACAGTGCACTCACCAAGCACCTGGTCTCCTGAGATCCTCAGACCTGGGAAGGGCACAGAACACATGCCCAACTTAGTCTGTGCCCTTGTGGAGTACCTGAGAACCTGAACCTGAGCAGCTTAGACCTGGGAAGTGCACAGAACTCAGGACCCACTTTGGACAGTTCCCCTGCAGAACCACCAGGAGCTTGAGCAGAGTACACTGGGAAGGCACACAAGCCATGAGCTGGAGCAAACCCAATGTGGTCCATACACTGAGCACTCCCTACATACACCGGTGATATTTGTTTGCAGTGTTCCTCCCTCCCACAGCACAACTGAACAAGTGAGCCTAAATAAGTGACCACCTTCACCCTCTTGTGTTAGGGCAGAAATTAGACATTGAAGAGACTTGCAAACAGAGGAAGCCAAAATAAACAGAGAAGAGGGAACCACTTTGGAAGTGACAGGTGCAACAGATTAAAACCCTGTAGTTAGCATTGACTAAGCATTGGAATTGGTATATAGATCTTGAGAAGAAATATAAGCTGGAACAGGGAACTATCTGAAACTGAACTGACCCCACACTGCCCTTTACAGCTCCAAAGAAATTCCTAAATATATTTTTACTATTATCNCTTTATTCATTTTCTAAGATGGCAGGTCCCCACTCTCCCAAGTAAAGGGATTTTGATAAAGTTTCCCTGCTCTGCTTCTAAAAGATTTAGGATGGATGCACCTGGAGAACAAAGAGTATCTGTTTCAATTCAGATTGGTGAAGTTAGACTTGTGGAAATCAGCAAGTAGGGTATTTAAATAAAGGAGAACACACAGGGTGCTTCCTTGAAATCTTTGGCAAATTCTCAACATCTCTGAATGTTGCTTTTTTTTAGTTATAAAATAAGTCCCCAGATCTCAGAGTTAGCAAAAGAAAGAACTGGGACTCCAACTGGGTCCTTTGTCCTAAGAACCACTGTTGCAGAGTCCACAGTTGTGGTGGGGTAGTGTTGCAAGCGATTTCCAAGGTCCCTGGGATCCACTCAGGGAGGTAGCTCTCCTGTTGGCGAAACCCAGTGAGGGACAGTGGGTGGTCAGTTCTGGAGACGCTGTTTGTCTCTTCCTCCCTATTTCCAGTTCCCTTTACTTTGTTTCTACCCAGAATATCAGGTTTTGTGCCCCAGATGGAGATGCTCTCCCCCTAGCTTAACATCCTACTGGGCCATTGCCAGGTAAAGAGCTGGTATCTTTCTAATAGAGATGCTGCCACAATTATTGCTGGTAGCTTACCTGTGTCATATCCGTCTCCTGAAGTAGGTAGAGTTAATGTAAGAGAGGGGGCATTGATACCCACATATGATGACACCTGCATGAATCTGTAAAGGAGGACCTGAGCTAACACACTACTGTTTACTTACTTGGCTTTTGATCTGCTCTCATCCACTCACTGGCCATCCAATGCCATGTGCTGCTCTAGGAGCTGGGATGCTCCTTGTGTGACCATATTGCACAAAATTCCATCTGTAGAATCACATTCTGGGTACTTGGCATTTGGACCCACCAGACAGAAACAAGACAGAGGAGCCTGGCGGTATAGTCCTTGGAAATCTCAGAGTCAGACCAGACTGAGTGACTCAGCAGACATGCATGCACAGGCAGGACAATGCAAGCAGGGGCGATTACACGGATTACACGTTGTACATGACTGACCCCAAATCCTCTATTTCCTCACTCCCCTCCTTCTCACCTCCTTCTCAGATCTGTGGAGAAGTTTTGTAATTTCAGAGGAGAACATAACTGGAAGGAGAAACACACAGAATGCGCGGCTAATGGCAAGTCCCAGCAAAGAAGTAATCCAGATGCCTGTATCTGCCACCAGAGAGCGGGGGCTGAGCAGGGAGGCACGAGTTTTATGCTTAGGCTAAGGACCGGGCCTGAATGCCCTGACGACAATATGAGGGAGCTAATGTGATCCCAACCAAAACTTTGGGATAGCCAGAGAAAGAGAAAATAAAAAAGAGAGAAAAAGAGAACTTTCCCGTGAAAAACTCTAACCTAAGGCACAGTGTGGCCCACTCACAGAACAAAAGATTGAGCAAATACCAAAGGAGAGCTAACCGGGGATGGACCAGCCCATCTCCCTGCCGGAGGCAGAAAGGCAGGTGGGCAATAGCCAGAGCCAGAAGGCAAGGGGCAATCTCTGCCCCAGAGATGGCATCCTCCACCTAACTGTGAGCAGGCTCCCAGTTGCTAACCAAGTCTTCCTGGGATCCTGGACGGTTGACATCTGCCAGGAAGGTTGAAGCCAGATATCAGCTCCCCAGAGGAGACACAGGGCACGCCTTAGATGGTGCTTTGCATTACATCTGGGAAACCAAGAGTCTGGGACTGGGGAGGTGATTAAGACATGCAACCCACCTGGGACAGTGCACTCACCAAGCACCTGGTCTCCTGAGATCCTCAGACCTGGGAAGGGCACAGAACACATGCCCAACTTAGTCTGTGCCCTTGTGGAGTACCTGAGAACCTGAACCTGAGCAGCTTAGACCTGGGAAGTGCACAGAACTCAGGACCCACTTTGGACAGTTCCCCTGCAGAACCACCAGGAGCTTGAGCAGAGTACACTGGGAAGGCACACAAGCCATGAGCTGGAGCAAACCCAATGTGGTCCATACACTGAGCACTCCCTACATACACCGGTGATATTTGTTTGCAGTGTTCCTCCCTCCCACAGCACAACTGAACAAGTGAGCCTAAATAAGTGACCACCTTCACCCTCTTGTGTTAGGGCAGAAATTAGACATTGAAGAGACTTGCAAACAGAGGAAGCCAAAATAAACAGAGAAGAGGGAACCACTTTGGAAGTGACAGGTGCAACAGATTAAAACCCTGTAGTTAGCATTGACTAAGCATTGGAATTGGTATATAGATCTTGAGAAGAAATATAAGCTGGAACAGGGAACTATCTGAAACTGAACTGACCCCACACTGCCCTTTACAGCTCTAAAGAAATTCCTAAATATATTTTTACTATTATCATTTTTCAGTTTAAAACAATTTTTATTTTTAAGTTTTTTATTACTCCTTTAATTTTCCTGTTTATAACCTGCTGCTGCTAAGCTGCTTCAGTCGTGTCCAACTCTATGCAACCCCATAGACGGCAGCACACTAGGCTCCTCTGTCTCTGGGATTCTCCAGGCAAGAATACTGGAGTGGGTTGCCATTTCCTTCTCTAATGCATGAAAGTGAAAAGCGAAAGTGAAGTCGCTCAGTCGTGCCTGCTCTTAGCGACCCATGGACTGCAGCCTACCAGGCTCCTCCATCCATGGCATTTTCCAGGCAAGAGTACTGGAGTGGGATGCCATTGCCTTCTCTGTTATAACCTACTACTACCTTGCAAAAAAAAAAAAACAACCCTATTTTTAAAGCAAATTTCATGTATATATATATATATATTTTTAATATAACTTTTGCGATTGTTTTTTGGTATTTTTTGTTTTGTTTTGTCTTTTTAATATCACATCTTTGGGAGTCTAACCTCTGCTCTAGATTTTTAATGTCTGGTTTTTGGTATTTGTTATCAATTTTCTATCATTAAGAATTTAATCTTCAGTACCCATTTTTACTTAGGGGTGTGATTCCTGGCTTGATTGCTCTCTCTTCTTTTGACTCTCCCTTTTCTCCCCCATGTCATCTCTATCTCTTCCCTCTCCCTTCTCTTCTCTACTGAACTCAGTGAATCTCTTTGGGTGTTGAGGGCTGAGGAGAACACTTAAATAACTGACTACTGCCTAGACTGGTTGCTCCCCTTTTGAGTCCCTCTCTTGTCCTTCTGGTCAGCTCTTTCCCTGCCCCCTTCTCTCTCCTCCATGTAACTCTGTGAAACTCTCTGGGTGTCCCTCACTGTGGAGAAATTTTTTCACCATTAACCTAGATGTTTTATCATCTGTGCTGTATGGATGGAGAAGTAGTAAGGCTACTGTAAGAATAAGACTAAAAGTCCAAGGCAAGAGGCTTAAATACAAAACTTGAGAACCCCAGAAAACTCCTGGTTCCAAAGAATATTAATTGACAAGAGCTCATCCAAAAGCCTCCATACTTACACTGAAATCAAGCTCCATCCAAGAGCCAACATGTTCCAGAGCAGTACATGCCACGCTAATTCTCCAGAAATGCAGGAACATAGCCTTGTGCATTAAAACACAGGCTGCCCAAGGTTACACCAAACCCATAGACACCTAAAAACTCACTACTGAACACTTCATTGCACTCCAGAAGGGAAAGATTCAGCTCCACCCACCAGAATACTGATTCAAGAAGCCTCCCTATCCAGGAAACCTTGACAAGCCAATAGTCCTACCCCAGCCACAGGGAGCAACCTCCACAATAAAGAGGAACCACAAACTTCCAGCATACAGAAAGGCCACCCCAAACACAGCAATCTAAACAAAATGACAAGGCAGAGAAATATTCAGCAGGTAAAGGAACATGATAACCAAACCAAAGAGGAGGAGATAGGGAGTCTACCTGAAAAAGAATTCAGAATAATGATAGGGAAGATGATCCAAAATCTTGAAAACAAAGTGGAGTTAAAGATATATAGACTAGAGACAAGGGTTAAGAAGACGAAAGACATGTTTAACAAGGACCTAAAAAAAGTCAATCAATAATGCAATAACTGAGATAAAAACTGCTCTGAGAGAACCAACAGTAGAATAACTGAGGCAGAAGATAGGATAAGTGAGATGGAAGATAGAATGGTGGAAATAAATGAAGCAGAAAGGAAAAAAGAAAAATGAATTAAAAGAAATGAGAACAACCTCAAGAGACCTCTGGGACAATGCTAAACGCCCCAACATTTAAATCATAGGGGTCCCAGACGAAAAAGACAAAAAGAAAGAGCATGAGAAAATACTTGAGGATATAATAGTTGAAAACTTCCGTACAATGGGGAAAGAAAAGGCCACCCAAGTCCAAGGAGTCAAGAGTTCCAAACAGGCTAAACCCAAGCTGAAACACCTCAAGACACATATTAATCAAATTAATGAAGATGAAACACAAAGAGCAAATATTAAAAGCAGCAAAATAAAAACAACAAATAACACACAAGGAGATTCCCATAAGGATAACAGCTGATCTTTCCATAGAAACTCTTCAGGCTAGAAGGGAATGGCAGGACATACTTAAAGTGATGAAAGAGAAAAACCTACATCCCAATATACTATACCCATTAAGGATCTCATTCAAAAATGAAGGAGAAATCAAAAGCTTTACAGACAAGCAAAAGCTGGGCGAATTCAACACCACCAAACCAGCTCTTCAACAAATGCTAAAGGATCTTCTCTAGACAGGAAACACAGAAAGTGTTTCTAACTCAAACCCAAAACAACCAACTAAATGGCAACAGGATCATACTTATCAATAATTACTTTAAATATAAATGGGTTGAATGCCCCAACCAAAAGACAAAGACTGGCTGAATGGATACAAAAAAAGAGACCCACCTACAGGAGACTTACCTCCAAACAAGAGACACATACAGACTGAAAGTGAAGGGCTGGAAAACAATATTTCATGTAAATAGAGACCAACTAAGAGCAGGAGTAGCCATACTCACATCAGATAAAATAGACTTTAAAATAAAAGACATGAAAAGAGACAAAGAAGGACACTACATAATGATCAAAGGCTCATTCCAAGAAGAAGCTATAACAATTATAAATATATATGCACCCAATTCAGGAGCACTGCATATGTAAGACAAATAATAACAAGTATGAAAGGGGAAATTAACAGTAACACAATAATAGTGGGAGACTTTAATACCCCATGCACTCCTATGGATAGATCAACAGAAAATTGACAAGGAAACACAAACTTTAAATGATACAATGGACCAGTTAGACCTAATTGATACCTATAGGACATTTCACTCCAAAACAATGAATTTCACTTTTTTCTCTAGTGCACACGGGATATTATTTAGGATAAATCACATCCTGGGCCATAAATCTAGCCTTAGTAAATTTAAAAAAATTGAAATCATTTCAAGCATGTTTTCTGATCACAATGCAATAAGATTAGATATTGATGCTTTTGAACTGTGGTGTTGGAGAAGACTCTTGAGAGTCCCTTGGACTGCAAGGAGATCCAACCAGTCCATTCTGAAGATCAACCCTGGGATTTCTTTGGAAGGAAAGATGCTAAAGCTGAAACTCCAGTACTTCGCCACCTCATGTGAAGAGTTGACTCATTGGAGAAGACTCTGATGCTGGGAGGGATTGGAGGCAGGAGGAGAAGGGGACAACAGAGGATGAGATGCCTGGATGGCATCACTGACTTGATGGACATGAGTCTGAGTGAACTCCAGGAGTTGGTGATGGACAGGGAGGCCTGGTGTGCTGCGATTCACGGGGTTGCAAAGAGTCGGACACGACTGAGCCACTGAACTGAATTGAACTGAACTGAGGTGTACAGAGAAGGTTGTGTCCAGGAAGGAAGAGTTTCAGTGATGGGGGTCCCTCATCTGCTAGAGTTAGTTGGGATACTTTTGTTTAAAAAATCGAGCACATAATAATACCTTTTAAAGAGTCAAAAATTGTTCATGGAGTTAAACTGCCCACTTCCTAGAAGATACCCAGAGATGGTTGGCAGCACTCACCACCCACCCAC
>SJYW01053364.1:851142-869035 GCA_006410735.1 Raphicerus campestris | reverse complement strand
TTGGCCTGGAAAATTCCATGGACTGTATATTCCATGGGGTCACAAAGTTTCAGAAATGAGTGAGTGACTTTCGCTAGTAGTCAGGAAACTTTAAACCTAGAAAGTGTACTCGGAAAATAAATGTCACTTCAATGTTTGTAAAGGGATAAGTATTAAAGAATATTCTATTTTGAATCTTTGTTGATAGAAATTATAATTTTGTAACCATGTTAAAAAATCATTTTATAAACTGATTCATGNTGTTGAATGGCTTGCCTTGGAAAAGACCCAAGAACATCTGTCATTTTTGAAGTTGCACTCAAGTACTGAATTTCAGACTCTTTTGTTGACTATGAGGGCTACTCCCTCCAAAATTAACTGCAGGCAGAACAAGATGCAGTACTTCCTTGAGTTTGCCTGTGGGGTCAAGACTGCTTTTTCCACGCTGGTACAATGTTAGTTGAGATTCAATGTTCTTCCTCTTGCTCCCCTATCAGACTATATTTTATTTTCCTATAATGATATCAATGCCAGTTACATGCATAATTATAGACAAGGCTCATCATCAAGAGACTCACAGGAATTTTACTTTATCCACTCTCTTCAATGATGGGGCACTTAGTATGAGTATTAAATAGGAGAGTCATTTACTTAGAAATATTTATCAAAATTTATCCTTTTGGTTCCGAGAGCATAGTTTCTTGAGTAGGGAAACAGCTGTAAACAAAATACGGTAAATAATAATAATAATATATCCTTCTAGGAGAGAGACAGAAAATAAAAATGGGGAAATCCTATGCCAGGTCTTGTTGAGAGTCATGAAGAAAAAGAGTGATGGGGATTCAGAAGGTGGTAGAGGGTCAGGGAAACCCTCTGTGATAAAGAGGCATTGAGCAGAGTCTGTCAAAAAATGTGCTTAGTGTGTTTGAGAGGCAGACAGGACCAGGGGGACTGGAGCTGAGTGGATTAAGGGGGAGTGAAGCGGAGGGGGACCAGACAGAGAGGCTGTGGGGACAGATCATGGAGAGCCTTTTAGAACCTTAAGAATCAGGATCTGACTCTCAGAAAACCAGAGTCACTGAGGGATCGGTCATGGGGGCCATAGGCTAGGGTTCACTTTGAAACAGGATCTTGTAGCTGAAGCTGAAGAATGGCCTCTAAGGGGCAAAGGGCAGAGACAGAGGCCCCTGGGCAGGCGGCTGCAGTGGTCCAGTGAGCCACGATGGAGTGTGTGCCCGTATTGCTCCCTGGGTCAATCTCAGCTCACTAGAAAAACATGAATAATGTACTCTGCTGAGGTTTCGGTGGAGGCTTCATCACAATCGTGATTCATTAAATCTTTAGCCACTTGTGATGGACTCGCTCTCCAAACCCTCTCCTTTCCTTGAGGTGTGGGGGCAGGGAAAAGTAGAAGGTAGGAATTAAAACTCCTAAATAATTAAAAATTACTTCCTTCTTGATGGCCATTGTGATCCTGAGAGCACTGTGGTTGCTCATTTCTAGGAAGATTTGAGATCCAATCAGCAAGTTCCTCTCCTTTTGCAGAGGCCATGAGAACTGGGCTCCTCTGAGAGTCTGAAGTCCAAGGAGCACCCAGTCAGGGCTGAGCTCTGGCTGCTTGTGATAATATTCGGCCTTTCCCTCTTGCTTCTCGACCCTACATCCTCAGCAGAAATCTGCCTCTTTTCTCTCTCCCATAAGAGTACATGCTTTACTCCTGTCTCATCCAGTTGGCTCTAAGCACCATGAGAATATGACTTCCCTTTATCCCTAGAACCATGCACAGTTCCAGGCACATAGGATACAGTCCACAAATACAGAAGTAAGGATGGAAACAGTGCAGGAGAAAAGCTCCTCGTGAAGCAGTGAGAGTGGAGCCTGGGATGTGAACTCATGATTCTTGCTGCAATCTTCTTTGTCTCTACATCCCAACCTTCCTCCTCCACCCAGCAGCACTTCAAGTGCCTTGGGAATGTGGCTGCCTGGATGCTGCCAGAAAGGCTGGGACCACCTCATATTCTTGTAACAATGATTGACATTCATGAAGTCCTGTCCAAATTCTTTGATGCATCGTCTGTGTTAATATCAAATAAATTTGCATGGGTGGTGTTTGTATGCTTGTGTATTAGTGACGTTGACTAACAGGAGACACTTGACTAACAGGCGAGTGTCTTCCTCCTGATTTTCAGCAGTTTGTCTTTCCAGCAAGTCACTTTTCCGTAGTTCGGTATCTCCATCTCTAAAAAAGAATAATAATACTTAGGTGATAAGATTGTTAAAGAAGAATAAGCTATCTCTTCAATATTTACTGTGAGCCCACATGACAGGACACAAGTTTAAATGCCCTCCAGGACATGGGAGTAATATAAATGGAAGCATGGGGACCATAAAGAATAATGGTGATTATAGAAACTGGAGAGAATGCTCCCCTCCTGAGAGTAGAACCACTCTCTTTAGTTTACTATATAGGTTTCAAAATGTGGTCCTTTGAGCATCACCCTCAGCACCTGGGGAACCTTGTTGATTCAGCTACTCAGGTCCCAACCTGTGCTCCTGAATCAAAACTCTGGGAATGAACATCTCAGATCTGTGTTTGACCAAATGGCTAAGGGATTCTGATGCTTATGTAAGTTTTAGACCATTGGCCCTTGTTAAATTACAGGACTGTGATGCCAGTTTGTTAACTTTTTCCAGCATTCATATAATTTTTTAATATGAATTTTCCATTGTAAAATTGTATAATTGTTTAAAATGGTAAAATGTACTCTGTGGGCTCACCATACATATATTCTAGCCAGTTTTGCAACCTCTGGTTTATGCTCTTCTGTTTAATCCTGATAACAATCTTTAAGAGACATACTATGTGGTCCAAAAACTGAGGTGCTGTTTTATCATGTAATGAGAAAATGGTCACCTATTACTTGAATATGAATGTATCTCTCAGAGGGCACAGAATCTCAAATATCTAAATATCTTCTGTCTGCCCCAAGATCATTCCATCCATTTGAAGATGCAGCCTTAAATAGCACGGAATCCTAGATTGTCATTTTTCAGAAGGAGATACTGAGAAAAAAAAGAAACAAAGATATGATCTGGGGTCCCAGAGGGTTAGATCACTTGTCTTCATCCAGAAGTCAGCTATAGCTTTCTTCCTGTCCTGTAATTTCTGTAAAGAGGCCTGCAGGGGACAGGGCTGTTTCTAATTAGAGACCATACTTCCGTGAGCATGGAGCAGGGAGGGGGAGGGAGAACTAGCCCATCAGGGGGCTCGTGGATCTTGAGGTCTCTAACTTGGACCAGGGTGAGGGGAGAACATGAGCGGGGGACACTGGGAGAAAAAGACAGATGGGGGGCAGAAAAGAGTTTTTAATATTAAGGGGGGGTCTCTTATACTCCTTGGTCTCAGATGCAGAGACTGAGGCAGGAAGAGGAGAAGCACCAGAGGGCCTCTCGAACTATCCTCGCTGTACCATCTGCAGGTTTGTGTTCTGGGCAAGTGGCTTCACTTCTGAGCCTCTGCTTTCTTCTTGACACAATGGGATGAGAATCCTAGATATTGTAGGATGGACATGACACTAAATGAAATCATCCATGTGAGATGTCTCAGGAGAGAGTAGACCCTCCACTCATGGTGGCTTGTTTGGTGAATTACTGGCTATTGATGCCCTTCTGTCCTGGGGCAGCTCGGTGCTGAGAGCTCCTGCCTTTCTCAGTGGCAACCCACTCCAGTACTCTTGCCTGGAAAATGTCATGGGCAGAGGAGCCTGGGAGGCTGCAGTCCATGGGATCGCCAAGAGTTAGACATGACTGAGTGATTTCACTTTCACTTTTCACTTTCATGCACTCGAGAAGGAAATGGCAACCCACTCCAGTGTTCTTGCCTTGAGAATCCCAGGGACAGTAGAACCTGGTGGGCTGCTGTCTATAGGGTCACACAGAGTTAGACATGACTGAAGTGACTTAGCAGCAGCAGCAACTCTTCTCCAGGGAAAGGGTGTCTGTGCAGGAAGGCAGCCCCCTGAGTCCTTTGCAGCTCATCACCCAGCTCTGTGCCTGCTTGACGTTTGGCTGAACTTGCTCCTGGGGCTTCTGGGCACTGAGTCCAGCTCCCTCCTCCTTGAGCCTGGAGTGGAGCACAGGGTGTGTGTGTCTGTATTTGTGTGTGTGCGTGCATCCGTGCATATGAGTGGAAAATGCTTATCTGAGTGCAAAGGGAGGCTAGTGCTACGTGATTGTAACTGGGAGTGAATATACAGGAGTGAGTGAAGGGACCGTGGGTGTGTCACCCCTCACACCTCCCCTGTAGATAACAGCTCTCAATGCAGCAGAGTGTATGTGCACAAACTCTGCAGCCAGATCCCTGGGTTCAAAACCTCTCTCTCCACTCGATGACTGTAACCAACTTACTTTGTTGTGTAACTCAGGTTCCTCCTCTGTAACATGAGGAATTATCAATACTTCCTCATCCCTTAATTTAGAGATTCTGAGAATTAAATCTTTAAATATGTGTCAGGTGCTTGGATAATGACTGACATATAAAAGAATTTACATTTTATCTGTTGTGATTACTCATACTTTTATTATTAATACTACAAAGGACTCTGACTTCTCAGGGAGAAGGAACATCTGTCTGCTGTGTCCATTGCTTCCATAGCAACCCCATGATGTGGACAGTGCTGACCTCACTTGACATCTGAAGACAGAAGGACTCTGGGAGATTTCCATCTGCAGACATGAAGATGGCAAAAGGTAGAGCTGGCCATAAAAATGAGATGGTGTGATCCCAAAAAACCACTGGGGGAGAGAGGAGGAAGTGGGTTATTGCGGGAAATCTTCCAAGGTCCCCTGGAGTCCACTCAGGCAGACATCTCTCCTGTTTGTGAAGCCAGGTGAAGGAAAGCAGGTGGTCAGGCTGTGGAGATGTGTTCAGCTCGCTCCTTCCCCTCTGTCCCCTTCCCTTACTCCTTGTTTGAAACAGAAAACAAAGTTGTTGTCCCAGGAAGACATCACCTTCACAACTAAGTTCCTACAGGGAACAGCAAGAAAAGAGCAAGTATCCATCCAGTAGAGGAGCTGTAGCAATGGATGCAGCTGGTCTTCTGAGCTAGGTGAGGGGGTGTGGGGGGTAGTAATTGATGTTCAGATGTGATGACCCCTACAGGAGGCTGAAAAGGAGGGCCTGAGCTCATACACTGCTGCTCACTTATCCTGTGATTTGTTCTCATCCACTCACTGATTGTCCATTCATGCCATGCACTGCTTTAGGTGCTAGGATCCTCCCTGAGTGACCATATTGGACAAAGTTCCACCTGTACAACTACAAAACATGTTTCCATGAGACCCACAAGCAAAGTCAAGTTTAAGCAGCACTGATGCTGGACAATTTTCCCCAGCAGGCTGAAACAGGACAATGGATAGCGGGGGAGTACACACTGTACAATACTGACCCCAGGCCCTTCTCTTCCTCACTCCCCTCCTTGTCTCTCTTCCAGTCACTGAGCTTGGGTGTCAGAAGCTCAGTCAGCTGCCATCTTTCCTCAGGAGCCCACCTACAAGGCCATGAAGATAAGCCAGTTCTGCTTTTTGGCAACCCATCTTGCCCTCCTGGGCACCCTCATGGCTGGTATACCAGGGTGTGAAAATAGCAACCAGGCCCAGGGCAAGTCTGAGCTCATCTCTCCTCACTGGAGGAGGGGGATGACGGAGTCCATGGAAGGGGTTGGGTTGCATGGTGGGGGGGTNATCTAGGATTCTCATCCCATTGTGTCAAGAAGAAAGCAGAGGCTCAGAAGTGAAGCCACTTGCCCAGGACACAAACCTGCAGATGGTACAGCGAGGATTCTAGTTCGAGAGGCCCTCTGGTGCTTCTCCTCTTCCTGCCTCAGTCTCTGCATCTGAGACCAAGGAGTATAAGAGACCCCCCCTTAATATTAAAAACTCTTTTCTGCCCCCCATCTGTCTTTTTCTCCCAGTGTCCCCCGCTCATGTTCTCCCCTCACCCTGGTCCAAGTTAGAGACCTCAAGATCCACGAGCCCCCTGATGGGCTAGTTCTCCCTCCCCCTCCCTGCTCCCTGCTCACGGAAGTATGGTCTCTAATTAGAAACAGCCCTGTCCCCTGCAGGCCTCTTTACAGAAATTACAGGACAGGAAGAAAGCTATAGCTGACTTCTGGATGAAGACAAGTGATCTAACCCTCTGGGACCCCAGATCATATCTTTGTTTCTTTTTTTTCTCAGTATCTCCTTCTGAAAAATGACAATCTAGGATTCCATGCTATCTAAGGCTGCATCTTCAAATGGATGGAATGATCTTGGGGCAGACAGAAGATATTTAGATATTTGAGATTCTGTGCCCTCTGAGAGATACATTCATATTCAAGTAATAGGTGACCATTTTCTCATTACATGATAAAACAGCACCTCAATTTTTGGACCACATAGTATGTCTCTTAAAGATTGTTATCAGGATTAAACAGAAGAGCATAAACCAGAGGTTGCAAAACTGGCTAGAATATATGTATGGTGAGCCCACAGAGTACATTTTACCATTTTAAACAATTATACAATTTTACAATGGAAAATTCATATTAAAAAATTATATGAATGCTGGAAAAAGTTAACAAACTGGCATCACAGTCCTGTAATTTAACAAGGGCCAATGGTCTAAAACTTACATAAGCATCAGAATCCCTTAGCCATTTGGTCAAACACAGATCTGAGATGTTCATTCCCAGAGTTTTGATTCAGGAGCACAGGTTGGGACCTGAGTAGCTGAATCAACAAGGTTCCCCAGGTGCTGAGGGTGATGCTCAAAGGACCACATTTTGAAACCTATATAGTAAACTAAAGAGAGTGGTTCTACTCTCAGGAGGGGAGCATTCTCTCCAGTTTCTATAATCACCATTATTCTTTATGGTCCCCATGCTTCCATTTATATTACTCCCATGTCCTGGAGGGCATTTAAACTTGTGTCCTGTCATGTGGGCTCACAGTAAATATTGAAGAGATAGCTTATTCTTCTTTAACAATCTTATCACCTAAGTATTATTATTCTTTTTTAGAGATGGAGATACCGAACTACGGAAAAGTGACTTGCTGGAAAGACAAACTGCTGAAAATCAGGAGGAAGACACTCGCCTGTTAGTCAAGTGTCTCCTGTTAGTCAACGTCACTAATACACAAGCATACAAACACCACCCATGCAAATTTATTTGATATTAACACAGACGATGCATCAAAGAATTTGGACAGGACTTCATGAATGTCAATCATTGTTACAAGAATATGAGGTGGTCCCAGCCTTTCTGGCAGCATCCAGGCAGCCACATTCCCAAGGCACTTGAAGTGCTGCTGGGTGGAGGAGGAAGGTTGGGATGTAGCGACAAAGAAGATTGCAGCAAGAATCATGAGTTCACATCCCAGGCTCCACTCTCACTGCTTCACGAGGAGCTTTTCTCCTGCACTGTTTCCATCCTTACTTCTGTATTTGTGGACTGTATCCTATGTGCCTGGAACTGTGCATGGTTCTAGGGATAAAGGGAAGTCATATTCTCATGGTGCTTAGAGCCAACTGGATGAGACAGGAGTAAAGCATGTACTCTTATGGGAGAGAGAAAAGAGGCAGATTTCTGCTGAGGATGTAGGGTCGAGAAGCAAGAGGGAAAGGCCGAATATTATCACAAGCAGCCAGAGCTCAGCCCTGACTGGGTGCTCCTTGGACTTCAGACTCTCAGAGGAGCCCAGTTCCCATGGCCTCTGCAAAAGGAGAGGAACTTGCTGATTGGATCTCAAATCTTCCTAGAAATGAGCAACCACAGTGCTCTCAGGATCACAATGGCCATCAAGAAGGAAGTAATTTTTAACTATTTAGGAGTTTTAATTCCTACCTTCTACTTTTCCCTGCCCCCACACCTCAAGGAAAGGAGAGGGTTTGGAGAGCGAGTCCATCACAAGTGGCTAAAGATTTAAGGAATCACGATTGTGATGAAGCCTCCACCGAAACCTCAGCAGAGTACATTATTCATGTTTTTCTAGTGAGCTGAGATTGACCCAGGGAGCAATACGGGCACATACTCCATTGTGGCTCACTGGACCACTGCAGCCGCCTGCCCAGGGGCCTCTGTCTCTGCCCTTTGCCCCTTAGAGGCCATTCTTCAGCTTCAGCTACAAGATCCTGTTTCAAAGTGAACCCTAGCCTATGGCCCCCATGACCGATCCCTCAGTGACTCTGGTTTTCTGAGAGTCAGATCCTGATTCTTAAGGTTCTAAAAGGCTCTCCATGATCTGTCCCCACAGCCTCTCTGTCTGGTCCCCCTCCGCTTCACTCCCCCTTAATCCACTCAGCTCCAGTCCCCCTGGTCCTGTCTGCCTCTCAAACACACTAAGCACATTTTTTGACAGACTCTGCTCAATGCCTCTTTATCACAGAGGGTTTCCCTGACCCTCTACCACCTTCTGAATCCCCATCACTCTTTTTCTTCATGACTCTCAACAAGACCTGGCATAGGATTTCCCCATTTTTATTTTCTGTCTCTCTCCTAGAAGGATATATTATTATTATTATTTACCGTATTTTGTTTACAGCTGTTTCCCTACTCAAGAAACTATGCTCTCGGAACCAAAAGGATAAATTTTGATAAATATTTCTAAGTAAATGACTCTCCTATTTAATACTCATACTAAGTGCCCCATCATTGAAGAGAGTGGATAAAGTAAAATTCCTGTGAGTCTCTTGATGATGAGCCTTGTCTATAATTATGCATGTAACTGGCATTGATATCATTATAGGAAAATAAAATATAGTCTGATAGGGGAGCAAGAGGAAGAACATTGAATCTCAACTAACATTGTACCAGCGTGGAAAAAGCAGTCTTGACCCCACAGGCAAACTCAAGGAAGTACTGCATCTTGTTCTGCCTGCAGTTAATTTTGGAGGGAGTAGCCCTCATAGTCAACAAAAGAGTCTGAAATTCAGTACTTGAGTGCAACTTCAAAAATGACAGATGTTCTTGGGTCTTTTCCAAGGCAAGCCATTCAACATCATAGTAATTCAAGTCTATCCCCATACCACTGATGCTGAAGAAACTGAAGTTGATCAGTTCTATGAAGACACAGAAGAACTCTGATAGCTAACAACAACAACAAAAAATGTTCTATTCATCATTGGAGATTGGAATTCAAAAGTAGGAAGTCAAGAGGTACTTGGAGTAACAGGAAAATTTGGCCTTGGAGAACAAAATGAAACAAGGCAACTAGCTGAATTCTGACAAGAGAATGCATGGTCATAGCCAATATCCTTTTTCAACAACACAAGAGACGATTTTACACGTGGACATCATCAAATGGTCAACACTGAAATCAAATCGGTTTTGTTCTTTGTAGCTGAAGATGGAGAAATTGTGTAGAGTCAGTAAAAGCAAGACCTGAAACTGACTGTGGCTCAGATCATCAGAGTCTTATAACAAAACTTAGGCTTAAACTAAAGAAAGTGGGAAAACTACTAGGCCAACCAAGTATGACTTAAATCCAATCCACTGTGAATATACAGTGGAGGTAACAAATAGATTCAAGGGATTAAAACTTGTAAACAGTGTGCCTGAAAACTTATGTTCGGAGGTCCATGATACTGTACAGGAGGCAACAAACAGAACTATTCCAAAGAAAAAGAAAAGCAAGAAGACAAAGCAGAATATTTCAGTGGTCTCCGGCTGGAAACATTGAAAAGTACAAGTCTCATCATTATTTATACTAAAGAAAGCAAAGCTCAGAGATGAGAATTTGTCCAAGACTGGAAAGATATGAAAAACAGCACCAACACACCCTGTGTGTTCTCATTTATTCAAATACTAATACTACTACTTGCGGAGGTCTCCAGGACAAACGTTACTAGTCTGTGGTGAAACAGATACTGTCTGTTTCCAAGGTTGCCTTCATTCTAAATCTTCCCAGAAGCAGAGCAGGAAAGCATCATCAAAGTCCCTTTGCTTGGAAGAGTCGGACCTGCTATGTTAGGCACTGAATACAGCAGCTAAGTGCCATCTTCACGCCTGCATTTCCTCCATTGATGGATTCTTAGCATGATTAATGGAAAAATGTAGGCAAAATGCTAACACAGAGCCAGGGATGCTAAACAGTAGTTGACCTTTCTTTACCTGAAGTATGAACCCTCCTCCCCACATGTGACCTCAGGGAATCAGATTTCTTAGATAAGTGAACAACTGAGTCTCATACCCATTCTCTTTCTGAGAGTCAGGAGGACAACCTGCCCCCCAGTTTGACTGAGATTAAAAGTAACAAGGAAAAGTTTTCAAGTTGATGTGTGTATCTCTCAGGGTTCTCTGTAGCTTGTGATGATATTAAGGAGTCGATGATGGTACAATGGGTTTGCTTCCTATACCCAATAGAGCACAGTCTCCGGAAAGGGGAATGGGAGGTGCCCACTGTCTGCAGAACACTTAGGAGGACCACCATTTCCATAGACACTATTTGTTAAGGTTTGTAATTATAAACAACAGACTCCAGTCAGTTTAATTTTAAATATACATTTACTGAAATATAAACCACAATGTTTGAAGCTACAGAAATGAAAATTACAACATCACTGTGTGGAAAGGGGGCTTTTTAAAACCAAACTCTGCTCTCATTACTGATGTTGAGAACTGAATGCTGGAAATTCCACCTTGGCCACCCACAGGGAGAGCAGTGATGGTGGGAAACGGGATAAAGGTGAGGAAGCCTTGAGGATTGGGGTGAAAACAAAAATCCTACGTTACAAAGCAGGCTCTGCAGTTACTCTGGTCATGAGGAATGTGTTCCTACATTCCATCCTTCTTTCCTCAAATAATTATAAACTGTCTCATTGGTGTCAGGAACTGGGTGAAGTGCTAGTGGTAAAGGGAAAACATGCTCTCATGGTGCTGAGAACCAGCTGGATGGGACAGAATTAGACATGTTGACCAACAGAGGAAAGGAAAAGGCAGGCTCTGCTGAGGATGGTCGGGGAGAGGACTGTGTGGAGACTGAAGAGGTTCAGACGCAGCTGCAGCCCAGCCCTGCAGGGGTCCTCCCCAGACTTGAGAGTTTCTGAATCCACTCTTCGTGTGTCCTCTGCAAAAGGAAGGAAGTTGTTGAGTGCCATCAGCGTAGCCCCAGACCTAGACACTGGACAACTTAATAGATCCCATATTTTTTAAAAAATATGGAACCACATTCCCAAATCATGAACAAGATGGAAGTGAGATTTCCAAGACTATATAGGGCACTCAGAAGCAGTGCAGTCCCACCCTGGAGGATGGTCGAGTCAGTGTCCCCAGCTGAGAAAGAGGAGCATGTGTTCAGGTTGAGATAATCACAAAGAGGCATCCGGGGTTGACCTTCTGCCATCCTCTCCCTGGAGAACTCGCTCAGTGTGGGTTTCACAGGACACTGCAGCCTCTCCTCCTGGCAGCAGCGAGGAGGGAGACCCTGTGCAGGGTGGATGGTGTGTGGCCCCCTGAACCCCGCCCCTTTCCCCAGCACTCCCCTCCCCCTGTGCCCTGGTCCCTGTCTCACCACAGGTTCCCTGCCTCTTGAGAGCAGGTCTTCGTGCAGTCCTCTAACGTTGCAAAGTTGTTTCCATTCCCTTCGCAGCCGCCGTACACAAACTGCTCACAGAGGCCACTCTGCGCATTGTGGAAGTACCTGGTCATCGTGCCACTGCAGCCACCTGTTACCTTAGGCTCCAGGCAGAGGGCGGGCTTAGAAGCTGCTGGAAGGAGAGGGGCAGTGGCTCAGTTATGAGGATGCTCATCAAGCTCCATACAAGGACAACAACTAGAATCCCCAGTTTGTTTGCCATAGAGAATGATAAGTCTGTGGAGGATGCCAGATTGAAAAGACCATTTGCAAACCTCCTTTCTGGGACAGAATAGTGAATGTTGCTAGGGGTGACATGATGTAGTAATCACGTACAAGCGTATATCTCCTCATGAAGTCCTCTAAGAAGGTTTGGTACAGTGCCTGAATAGCCTCAAAACATCTGTAAAGCATCCACGGCTGTCCCATGGTTAAGAATCTAGCTTCCAGTACTAGAGTCCTAGACTCAGTCCCTTGTCAAGAAACTAAACTCTCCAGTGCTGTAGACACTAGGGCGGCAGGGCATAAATTCTTTATATTTATGACTGCTAACATGTTTAAAGAATGCATGTGACACATTTCCCCTCTTCAGATGAGGAAACTGCAGATAACTTTCCCAGGAACAGAGCACGTGGGTGGTAGAGTCAGGACAAATCGCTATGATGTCACAGCCCATCTGATGCAATACCTGATTCTACCAGGATTGGAAAATACAGCACACTTGTAAGAGTATCTGGAGTCAGTGTCTTACGTTCATCACTTCCTTGTACCCAAGGTAACAATAACTCCCAATCAGGGGCCAGAGTAAGCCTGGGTTTCTCCTAACACAAATCTGTGATGTCTCTACCATCAACCAATTCCCCAACACCCACTGGGCGTGCCGCATTCAATTGCCATCTGATGTGAAATCCATGCAGTCTGTGCAGACCCCACAGGTTAAGCGCTCAAGACTGTCCTCAATTTAGTGCCAAACACGTGGTCCCCACTTACTTTTGCTTGTGACAAAATGGATAAAAGGGGGAAGTCCATGACCTCACCTCCATGTTCAATAACTGATGGTTACTTCTGACCAAACTTAGGAAAACACTTACTTGCTCTTCTTAGATGAATATACATGAAAATTTCACAAACAGTGAAATGGAGGAGGCGTGTAGGGCAAAGGGATGTGTGTGCACATGGAGATTCCAATCCCTTGTGAGCACAGCATCCTCACAATCATATTTATCACCTAGAAAGCTCTCTGAACCCAGATATTTATGCACTGTTGAGGTTTCAAGAAACAGGCTTATTGATTGAAGCATTGGCGTTTGGTCATTGATCTGAATCTCAGTGCCCTTCCCTCTTCCCCAAGGGGCAGAAACTACAAACCTTTATTCTCCTCTTTGAGTGTTGAGTATTCGATCTTGAGTGTTTGGTATTCCTCTAGTGTATGGTTATCGAATTGTATTCCGGAAATCATCACCTGACCTACGAATCAGAGTAAATTTCAAGAGTTTCAGGAGGCCTGCTTCATGAACCAGCAAAAGGATCAAACATGGGTAAGATAATAACAGCCAAAAGACAACAAGGGAAAGGGCCTGGAGCCTGCTATAGTATTCTCTGCTCTCATCCCACATCCTCCTTCACAAGTGCTGTTGCTTGGTCCCCTGCCATTGCCCTCCTCCATGATTCAACATCTTTTGATTTCTTTTAATAATACAGGAATAAATATTATTTGATAAAGAAAATTTTTTACTGGGCCAGAGCAATTAGGCAGAGAACTTCTTTCAGAGTAACACATGTCTGGTCATGACACGTGAATAGTCTTTCTGTTCATAACTCGTCCTCTATTTGAAGAACTCATGTAACGTGTTTCCCCTGTTCAGATGAGGAAACTGAAGATGACTTTCCCCAGGGCACACGCATGTGTGTGGCCTGGTCAGGACAAGATACTGTCACGCCACAACCCATTTAACACACTATTGATTGGCTAGGAACTCAAAGATGCAGAAAACTGGCGGCAGTGTCCAGGTTCCGGGGCTCACTTTCTCTACTCACCTCTCCCCAAGCTGCACACGGGCCCTCAGATCACGGGAGGGTGAGCTGGGGTTTCTCCTGACACCAAATATGTGGTTTTCCCACCAACCATCCAATTCCCAACAGTCAAGGGGCAGACCACTGCCAATTGGCTTCTGCTTCCACATCTGGGAGTGTGTGCCAGTGTCTCAAGTTGAGTTATCAAGACTGCTCTGACTTCAGCTGCTAGCCATGTGGCCTCATGTTATCATGCTCCTGCCAAGTGACTGAAAGTGAACTTGCCATGACCCCAACTTCATGCCTAAAATCTCAGTCGACCCAGCAACCAAACTCAGGAAACTGCTTACTCACTGTCCTCACATTAAGGTACAGGGTAAAATCAGAAACAGTGAAATGGGGGAGATCTTCAGGGCACGGGAGGAGTGGAGTTAGGCAGAGGGTCCACACCCTCCTGAGCAGAGCACCCTCACCTCAGGACCATTTGTTCCCCCTTCTTTAGCTCTCTCAGCCAATATTTATGGATTTGTGCTGAGGTTTCACTCAACAGGCATAAGTATTGAATTGTCAGCCAGTGGTACTGATCTCAGTCTCAGTGAGTGCCCTCCTCTCTCCCCACAGGTGCAGAAAGTTCAAACCTTTAATGGCTTTAGTGATTATTTCAGCCAATCCTGTTAGTATACCGGCTCCCTTTTCGACAATCTTGGTACCTATGAACGAAAAGATTTCAAAATATTCAGAAATATTGGACCATGAACCAGGATAAATTTCAAATTTGAAAATAAAATCATAGGCAATAGTGGACAAAGTAAAAGACCTCAAGAATTGGCTAATAACGTATCACCCTTGGTCCCAGGAGCTCAAAGAAGCAGCTAGAGAAATCTTTTTAAATCTCTCCTGGTGGAAAATGACCAAATGTGGCCATTAAATGCAAATAAGCTGTTTATTTTTATGACTGGTANTAAAAGACCTCAAGAATTGGCTAATAACGTATCACCCTTGGTCCCAGGAGCTCAAAGAAGCAGCTAGAGAAATCTTTTTAAATCTCTCTTGGTGGAAAATGACCAAATGTGGCCATTAAATGCAAATAAGCTGTTTGTTTTTATGACTGGTAAATGTTCAAAGAACTCATTTAGCACTTATCTACTGTTCAGATGAGGATTATAGATGACTAGCCTGAGGACACATGGCATGAGGGTGATACAGTCTGAACAAGATACTTCCCTGTCAAAACCCACTTGATATACTATCCTCGTCCGTCAGGAGCTCTGAAAATATCGATAAATGCAGAAAGCTTCTGGGTGCAGTGTCCTACCTCCATTACTCCCCTGTGCCAGGATTCACCTGAGCTCCCAAAGCACAGGGAGACTGAGTCTGGGCTCCCCTGAGACCTAATCTGTGGTGTCTCTAGAAACAACGTCCAATTCCTCCAAACACCCCCTGGGTGCCCCACAGGGCCATTTAATTCTGACAGCAAATCCAGGGAGTGAGTGGAGATTGTGCCAGTTGAGGGCTCNTTCTAATAAATTGAGATCAATGCAGGCAACAATATGGATACACACTTCATCATGGCTCCCCTGGACAATGCACCAGCCCACCCAGGGGCCTCTGTCTCTGCCCTTCACCCCCGAAAGGCCACTCTCCACACTACAGCTGCAAGGATCCTGTTTCAAAGTGAAGCGTATTCCATGGCTCCAGTGACCAGTCCCTCAGCGACCCCCTAGCTTTCTGAGAGTCAAATTCTGATTCTTACAATTCCACAAACCTCTTTATGACTTGGCGCCAGGGCCTCTGGCTCGTGCCTCCCACTCCCCTGCCCCTCACCCACTCTGGTCCTGACTGCTGCTTACGCAGGCACTTTTTTGGAAGGCTCTGCTCAAAACCTCCTTATCACAGAGCATTTCACTGACCCTGCCAGTCTCCTTTATCCCCATCACTCTCTTTCTTCAGAACACTCCTCATGACTGGCATAGGATTTTCCCCAACTTTATTGTGTGTTTCCCTCCTTTGCTGTGTGTATTTTATTCTGCTATATTTTGTTTACAGCCATCTCCTTACTCAAACAACTATGCTCTCAGAATCAAAAAGATACATTTTGATAAATAATTCACAAGTAAATGATTCTCCTACTTCATACTCATGCTAAGTACGCAGTCACTGAAGAGAGTGGATAGAGTAAAACTCTCATTAGTCTCTATGATGATGAGGCCTAACTATACAATTATGAAGATAACTGTCATGTATATTATAGGAAAATAAAATATAGTCTGATAGGTGATAACAAGGTGAAAGGCATTGAGTCTTGACTAAGATCATATCAGCCTGGAAAAAGGTGTCTAAGCCCCACGAGGAAACTCAACAAAGTACTGTATTTCTTGCTGCCTGCAGTTGCCTCTGAGGAGAAGACCCTCAGCTGTCACTCAACTCTCTGATTAATTTCATCACAGAGAAACGATCATTATTTGACACTTTTTTTATATATGTCAAGAAGAAAAGCAGATAGGTTGACAAGTCTTTCACACTAAAATACTTTGGTGGAAAATGGACACTTTTGACCACAAAGGTGTAAATTCTTTGTAGTCATGAATGGCAATCCTTTCAAAAATCTCTAGAAACGTGGTGCCCCAGCTCCCATGAAAGAGCTGCAGATGGGACTAACCCAGGACACACAGCATGCAGGTGGTTGGATGAGGACAAGACACCTTCTGTCACAACCCATTTAGTCAAGTTCCTGATTCTGCTAGGAATTCTGAAAATGCAGAGAACTACTGCAGGCTTCTGAGTGTTCTGTCCAATGTATTATAGTCCCTGTCCTTGAGCCTCGCCCAAAGGTTACCCCAGAAACCACAGGGTGGGGGCTCCATCCCTGAGGATGGCCCACACTTCAAATGTTGATCACAAGCCCTGGGGTCACTTACACATGTGACCAACTGACTGTCAATTCAGAGATTCCTTGACCCAATTTCCAAGTTGAACATGTTATCAGAACCACTCACAGAACTGGAGAACTTTTACTTATGGTCCCGAATTATTATAGAGGTTGAAACACTGAGACAGTGAATGGGAGAAGAAGCATAAGGCAAAGAGAGAATAGGAAATGTCCAGCACCCACCCCATCGAAGGACATTCCTCCTTTACAAACCCTTGATGTCATCAACCCTCTAAAGCTTGCTGAATCCAGTGTGCATGAGATTTAATTGAGGGTTTGAAGTAGTCAACTTGACTGAATCTTTGGCCATTGTTGATGGAATTCAATATCAGTTCTCTCTTCTCCCCAGAGGAACTGGGGACTGATAATTCTAACCCTCTAATCATCTGATGGCATATTCTGGAGTCCAGGTACACACAGATACTATCTAACATCTGCTCCATCACAGATTTTATTACTTACAGAAAGACAATAAATTCCAAGAGTTTCTGGAGTTAGGGGCATGAACTAGGATGAAGATCAAATTTGGATCTTTTTACTATTCTAAGGTGGGGGTGGGGGGTGCGGGGATTATGGACAAGAAAGATACCAGGAATAGACAGGCTCAGAGAAGAAGCTCATGATTTTGTAAGATGAGGCAGAATATATTTATTAAAAGCAGAACACACAGTGATACTTTTTGAGAGCAAAGTAATGTCCCTGGAGTTCAATTGCTCACTTCCAAGCAGAAATGCAGAGAGGGCTGGCAGCATCCTCCACACCCCTCTTCCCATCTCTTCCATGCACTCACCTCCTTTCTCTCCAGTCTGTAGAGGAGAGGTAAGCTGGGACTTACTCTGGACCCAGTTGCTGGTTTTACAACCCAGCATGCTGGCCACCAGGGTGCCCAGGAGGAGAAGCGGGACTGCAGAAAGGCAGAGTTTGCTCACATTTGTGACCTTGCAGAAGGGGGTCTATGGAAAGACAGGTGTTGACAGATCTGTTTACAACCCAGCAGATGTGTAAGAACAAGCCCGAAGGAGGGGAGTGAGGAAATGGAGGATTTGAGGTCAGTCATGAACGTGTAATCTTCCCACCTTCCATTGTCCTGCTTCTGTCTGTCCGTGTGTGTCTGCTCAGTAACTCACCTGGTTTGATTCTTTGCTTTTGGGGTTTTTTTTGTTTTATTTTGTTTTAATATAAATTTATTTATTTTAATTGGAGGCTAATTATTTTACAATATTGTATTGGTTTTGCCATACATTAACATGAATCCACCACAGGTGTACACGGGATCCCCATCTTGAACCCCCCTCCCACCTCCCTCCTCCTACCATCCGTTTGGGTCGTCCCAGTGCACCAGCCCCGAGCATCCTGTAT
>SJYW01053364.1:839996-850663 GCA_006410735.1 Raphicerus campestris | reverse complement strand
AGCGGGACTGCAGAAAGGCAGAGTTTGCTCACATTTGTGACCTTGCAGAAGGGGGTCTATGGAAAGACAGGTGTTGACAGATCTGTTTACAACCCAGCAGATGTGTAAGAACAAGCCCGAAGGAGGGGAGTGAGGAAATGGAGGATTTGAGGTCAGTCATGAACGTGTAATCTTCCCACCTTCCATTGTCCTGCTTCTGTCTGTCCGTGTGTGTCTGCTCAGTAACTCACCTGGTTTGATTCTTTGCTTTTGGGGTTTTTTTTGTTTTATTTTGTTTTAATATAAATTTATTTATTTTAATTGGAGGCTAATTATTTTACAATATTGTATTGGTTTTGCCATACATTAACATGAATCCACCACAGGTGTACACGGGATCCCCATCTTGAACCCCCCTCCCACCTCCCTCCTCCTACCATCCGTTTGGGTCGTCCCAGTGCACCAGCCCCGAGCATCCTGTATCGTGCATTGAACCTGGACTGGCGATTCGTTTGAATCCCCATGGACTGTAGCCCTGCAGGCTCCTCTGTCCTACTTCTGTTTGCTTGAGTGAAATGCCCAGGAAGTGCGATTCTCAGACTTGATTCTGCCTGTGGTCTCGTGACAACACAGAATGTGCTTCTATGTGTGGAATTCTGTCCAGTATGGTCACTGGAGGGGCATTCTGGCACCCAGAGACATGCATGGCACGTGATGGGTGGTCTGTGAGTGGATGAGAGCAGACTAAAGGACTCTTAGGTGATCAGCAGTGTGTTAGCCCAGGTCCTCTTTTACATGCTCATAAGGAGACTTCATATCTACCTGTCAATTCTCCCCCTCTCACATTAGCTCCACCTACTTCAGAAGACAGGTATGACACAGGTAAGCTTCCTGCAACCATTGTGGCAGCATCTCTACTGGAACACACAAGCTCTTTGATGGCACTGGTTCAAAGAGATTTTGAGCTGGGGAAGAGCAGCACCATCTGGGGCACAAACGCTGATATTCTGGGTAGAAATAAAGTAAATGGAGGGGGCAGAAGGGAAGTGGAGATGTAAACACATCTCCAGAGCATGACCACCCACTGCCCCTCACCTGGCTTCACCAATAGGAGACCTATCTGCCACAGTGAGCCTCAGGGACTAGAGTGGCTCTCAGGGAACTTGGAAGATTACCTACCACCCATATACACCCACTACAACTTGAAACTCAACATTACTGGTTTTTGGAACAGAGGAACTCAGTTTAAGTCTCAGTTCTTCCTTTTCCTAACAATGTGACCTGGGGCTGGAAACTACCCTCTTCTTCATTTGTAACGTGATGTCATGTTGCTCACATCCTGGGGCTGTTCTAAGTCATTAGAGGCCCTAGATATATATTCTTCTCCCTACAAAATCAAACTCCTTTGAAATAATAATAATGAGTAATTATGATAATTGACACTTGAATAAATAAAGTCAAATAAAGACAAGAAGGAGTGGGAAATGGGCTGGACATGGGTGAAATCAATCAGTGAAACAAGAGGGCTTTTGCTTACCTCTGAGGAAGAAGGAGACCTAATTGGAATTGGGATGATGACTCCATTCTATCACTGGGGCAGTTTCCTGAGGGCGAAATTCTAGAAGATGACACTCCTACAGTCAATTTTATTTCCTACGGTCTTTACTACAGTTGACAGCACGTTTAAAGAGCAGTCAGGAGCAGAGGAAAATAAAATTCTGTGCTTCTAGAAATTATGTTTTAGTCTGAGGTGTTCAAATACATTAGCAACAAAGTCACCATGGCTCTCGAAGTACCCAAATCTGGGCATTTCTTAATGCAGATACCATCTTCCTCTTTTTACTAAAGAAGAATCTGTGTCTCAGAGAAATGAAATGACTTGCCTAAGATCACAAAACACAGTGAGTTACTGAAGCCAAACTCTTTTCATTAATATCAAATCATTTTCATTACACAGTTACAAAATAATAATTATTAAACATTAAATAACATATAGTATGGATGCTCTTCTTGGATCACTGCCTTGTTGTGACAAAGGGGCTTTTGTAACTCAAAGAATCTATGAGCCATGCCATGTAGGGCCACCCAAGACGGACGGGTCATAGTGGAGAGTTCTGACAAAACGTGATCCACTGGAGAAGAAAATGGCATACCACCCCAGTGTATTTGCCATGGAACCTCATGAACTATATAAAAGGACAAAAGCCTGTGACACTGAAAGATGAGTCCCCCCAGGCCAGAAGGTGTCCAATATACTACTGGGAAGGAGCAGAGGAGAACTACTAATAGCCCCAGAAAGAATGAAGTGGTTGGGCCAAAGCAGAAATGACACTCAGTTTTGGATGTGTCTGTTGATGAAAGTAAATTCTGATGCTGCAAAGAACAGTACAGCATAGGAACCTAGAATGTTAGGTCCATGAAGCAAGGTAAATTGGACATGGTCAAGCAGGAGATGATAAGAATAAACCTTGACATCTTATGAATCAGTGAATGAAAATGAATGGGAATGGGCATAATTAATTCAGAAGACCAATTTATCTACTAGTATAGGTAAGAATTCCATAGGAAAAAAAATAAAGTAGCCCTCATAATCAACAAAAAAAGTCTGAAATGCAGTAATTGGGTGCAACCTCAAAAATGACAGCATGTTCTCAGTTTGTTTCCAAGGAAAGTCATTTAATGTCACAGTAATTCCAGTCTATGCCTCTTCCATCGATGCTGAAGAAGCTGAAATTGATCAGTTCTATGAAGACCTGGAATACCACCTAGTTCAGTTCAGTTGCTCAGTCATGTCTGTCTCTCTGCAACCCTATGGACTGCTGTGTGCCAGTCTTCCCTGTCCATCACCAACTCCCAGAGCTTGCCCAAACTCATGTCCATTGAGTTGGTGAGACCATCCAACCATCTTATCTTCTGTCACCTCCCTCTCTACCTGCCTTCAGTCCCAGCATAAGGGTCTTTTCTAAGGTTCATCACATCAAGTGGCCAAATTTGGAGTTTCAGCTTCAGCATCAGTCCTTCCAATGAATATTCGGACTGATATCCTTTCAGATTGACTGGTTTGAGCCCCTTGCAGTCCAAGGGACTCTAAAGAGTCTCCTCCAACACCACAATTCAAAGCATCAATACTTCAGTGCTCAGTTTTTTAATAGTCCAACTACCACATCCATACATGACTACTGGAAAAACCATAGCTATCACCAGATGGACTTTTGTTGGCAAAGTAATGTCTCTACCTTTTAATATGCTGTCTACATTAGTCATAGATTTTTCTTCCAAGAAGCAAGAGTCTTTTAATTTCATGGCTTTTAATTTCACCATTTGCAGTGATTTTGGAGCCCCCCAAAATAAAATCTGTCCCTTTTTCCACTGTTTCCCCATCTATTTGCCATGAATGATGGGACTGGATGCCATGATCTTAGTTTTCTGAATGTTGAGTATAAGCCAACTTCATCACTCTCCTTTTTCACTTTCATCAAGAGGCTCTTAAGTTCTTCACTTTCTGCCATAAGGGTGATGTCATCTGCATATCTAAAATTATTGATAATTCGCCTTGAAATCTTGATTCCAGTCTGTGCTTCATCCAGCCTAGCATTTCACATCGTGTACTCTGCATATAAGTTAAATAAGCAGGGCAACAATATACAGCCTTGACGTATTCCTTTCCCAATTTGGAACCAGTCTATTGTTTCATGTCTGGTTCTAACTGTTGCTTTTTGACCTGCATACAGATTTCTCAGGATGCAGCTCAGGTGGTCTGGTATTCCCATCTCTTGAAGAATTTTCCACAGTTCATCATGATCCACACAGTCAAAAGCTTTGGCATAGTCAATAAAGCAGAAGTAGACTTTTTTTCTGGAACTCTCTTTTTCAATGATGCAATGGATGTTAGCAATTTGGTATCTGATACCTCTGCCTTTTCTAAATCCGTCTTGAATATCTGGAGGTTCTTGGTTCACATACTGCTGAATCCTGGCTTGGAGAATTTTGAGCATTACTTTACTAGCTTGTGAAATGAGTGCAATTGTGTGGGGTAGTTCAAACATTTTTAGCATTGCCCTTCTTTGGGATTGAAATAAAAAGTGGCCTGTTCCAGTCCTGCGGCCACTGCTGAGTTTTCCAAATTTGCTGACATATTGAGTGCAGCATTTTCACAGCATCATCTTTTAGGATCTGAAATAGCTCAACTGGAATTCCATCACCTCCTCTAACTTTGTTTGTAGTGATGCTTCCTGAGGCCCACTTGACTTCACATTACAGGATGTCTGGCTGTAGGTGAGTGATCACAGCATCATGGTTATCTAGGTGATTAAAAGATTTTTCCTATAGTTCTTCTGTGTGTTCTTGTCATCTCTTCTTAGTATCTTCTACTTCTATTAGGTCCATACCATTTCTTCCCTTTACAGTGCCTATCTTTCCATGAAATGTTCCATGAAATGTTCCCTTGGTAACTGATTTTCTTGAAGAGATCTCAAGTCTTTCCCATTCTATTGTTTTCCTCTATTTATTTACATTGATCACTGAGTGGGTTTTCGTATATCTCCTTGCTATTCCTTTGAATTCTGCATGGATATATTTTTCTTTTTCTCCTTCATCTTTAGCTTCTCTTCTTTTTTCAGCTATTTGTAAAGCTTCCTCAGAAAACCATTTTGCCCCTTTGCATTTCTTTTTCTTGGGGATGGTCTTGATCACTGCCTCCTGTACAATGTCACAAACTTCTGTCTATAGTTCTTGAGACACTCTATCATCTCTAATCCTTTGAATATATTTGTCACTTCCACTGTATAATCATAAAGGATTTGATTTAGGTCATAACTTAATGGCCTAGTAGTTTTCCCTACTTTCTTCAAGGTAAATCTGAATTTGGCAATAAGGAGTTCATGATCTAAGCCACAGTCAGCTCCCAGTCTTGTTTTTGCTGACTATAAATAGCTTCTCATCTTCAGTTACAAGGAGTACAATCAATCTGATTTTGGTATTGACCATCTGGTGATGTCCATGTGTAGAGTCTTCTCTTGTGTTGTTGGAAGAGGCTGTTTGCTATGACCAGTGCATTCTCTTGGCAAAACTCTGTTAGCCTTTTCCCTGCTTCATTTTGTATTCTAAGGCCAAACTTGCCTATTACTCCAGGTATCTCTTTACTTTCTACTTTTGCGTTCCAGTTCCCAATCCAACCAGTCCATTCTGAAGGAGATCAACCCTGGGATTTCTTTGGAAGGAATGATGCTAAAGCTGAAACTCCAGTACTCTGGCCACCTCATGTGAAGAGTTGACTCATTGGAAAAGACTTTGATGCTGGGAAGGATTGGGGGCAGGAGGAGAAGGGGACGACAGAGGTTGAGATGGCTGGATGGCATCATGGACTCGATGAAGGTGAGTCTGAATGAATTCCAGGAGATGATGATGGACAGGGAGGCCTGGCGTGCTGAAATTCATGGGGTTGTGAAGAGTCGGACACGACTGAGCGACTGAACTGAACTGACTGAACTGATGATGAAAAGGACATCTTTTTTGGTGTTAATTCTAGAAGGTTTTGAAAGTCTTCACATAACTATTCAACCTCAGCTACTTAGGCATCAGTGCTTGGGGCATAGACTTAGATTACTGTGATATCAAATGATCTGTTGTGGAAACAAACAGAGATCATTCTGTCATTTTTGAGACTGCACCCAAGTACTGAATTTCGCATTGTTTTGTTGACTATGAGGGCTACTTCATTTCTTCTAGGGATTCTTGCCCACAATAGTAGATATAATGGTCATCTGAATTAAATTCACCCTTTCCAGTCCACTTTAGTTCACTGATTCCTAAAATGTCAATCTTCGCTCTTGCCATCTCCTGTTTGACCACTTCCAATTTACCATGTTTAGTTCACTGATTCCTGAAATATCGATGTTCACTCTTGAGATCTCCTGATTGACCACTTCCAATTTACCTTGATTCATGGACCTAACATTTCAGGTTCCAGTGCAATATTGTTCTTTACATCATCGAACATTACTTCCATCACCAGTCACATCCACAGCTAAGCATTATTTTTGCTTTGGTTCTGTCTCTTCATTCTTTCTGGAAATATTTCTCCACTCTTCTCCAGTAGCATATTGGGCACCTAACAACCAGGGGAGTTCATCTTTCAGTGTCATATCTTTTTATCTTTTCATACTGCTCATGGGGTTTTCAAGGCAAGAATACTGAAGTGGTTTGCCATTCCCTTCTCCAGTGGACCATGTTTTGTCAGAACTCTCCACTATGACTTGTCTGTCTTGAGTACCCTACACAGCATGACTCATGGTTTCATTGAGTTAGACAAGGCTGTGGTCCATGTGATCAGTATGATTAGTTTTCTGTGATTGTGGTTTTCTGTGATTCAGGAGAATGTTGGATCCCACCAAAAAAAGATTCCCCAAGTCCAAGGGCAAAGGAAAAGCCCCAGCAAGATGATAGGAGGGGCAAAATCACATTTAGAATCAAATTTCATACCCACTAGAGATATGGGTATGAAAGGGTTCAAACAAAACCTTGTGTGCACCAGAACCCAGAGACTCCACAGAGAATGTGCCAGGCCTCTTTGAGTGTTTGAGTGTCTCCTGCAGTGGCACAGGTCAACAGTGGCCTGTTGCAGGGGCAAGGGCTCTGCGTGCAGCAGACCTGGGTCACACAGCGTGTGGCATAAGCCCTCCTGAAGGAGGTCACCATTAACCCCACCATACAGCTGCCGAACAGATGACCCACAAACTGCAAAACAATTATACCAAATAGAGGCTCATACTATTAAGAAAGTTCTAGGACCCACAACAGAATTCCCAATCTGGGGATATGACAAATGGACTGAGAATCCCCAGGGAATTTTACTTTGGAGGCCAGTGGGATTTGATTATAGAACTTACACAGGACTGGAAAAGCAGACCCTTGGAGGGCACAGAGAAAACCTTGTGTGCACCAGGACCCAGGAGAAAGGAGCAGTGACCCCACAAGAGACTGATCCAGACTTGCCTGGGAGTGTCCAGGGGTATAAGGTGGAGATATGGGTTGACAGGGACCTGTTGCAGGGTCAGGGGCATTGAATACAACAGTGTGTGCACAACCTTTTGAAGGAGGTCGCCATTATCTTTATTACCCCTACTATAGTTTAGTCTCAAGTCGAAAAGAAGGAGGGAACACAGCCCCTCCCATCAATAGAAAATTGAGTTAAAGATCTACTGAGAATGTCCCTGCCCATCAGAACAAGACCCAGTTTCCCCCACAGTCAGTCTCTCCCATCAGGAAGCTTCCAGAAGCCTCTTATCCTTATCCATCAGAGGGCAGACAAAATGAAAACCACAATCACAGACCTCCTAGAACTAACACACACACACACACACACAAAATGTTCTGTTCATCTTTGGGTATTGGAATGCAAATATAGGAAGTCTAGAGATACATGGAGTAACATGCAAGTTTGGCCTTGGAGAACAAAATGAAGTAAGTCAAAGTCTAACTGAGCTCTGCCAAGAGAATGCACTGGTCATAGCANGAGCAGACAAAATGAAAACCACAATCACAGACCTCCTAGAACTAACACACACACACACACACACACACACACACACACACACACAATGTTCTGTTCATCTTTGGGTATTGGAATGCAAATATAGGAAGTCTAGAGATACCTGGAGTAACAGGCAAGTTTGGCCTTGGAGAACAAAATGAAGTAAGTCAAAGTCTAACTGAGCTCTGCCAAGAGAATGCACTGGTCATAGCAAACACCCTCTTTTAACAGCACAAGAGACAACTTTACACATGAACATCATCAAATGGTCAGTACTGAAATCAAACCGGTTGCATTCTTTGTAGCTAAAGATGGAGAAGCTGCGTATAGTTAGCAAAAACAAGACCCGGAGGGAGCTGNCAAACACCCTCTTTTAACAGCACAAGAGACAACTTTACACATGAACATCATCAAATGGTCAGTACTGAAATCAAACCGGTTGCATTCTTTGTAGCTAAAGATGGAGAAGCTGCGTATAGTTAGCAAAAACAAGACCCGGAGGGAGCTGACTGTGGATCAGATTATCAGGTTCTCATAGAAAAATTCAGGCTTAAACTAAAGAAATCAGGGGAAACTACTAGGCCAACCAGATCTGACTAAATCAAATCCATTGTGAATATGTAGCAGAGGTGACAAATAGATCAAGGGATTAGAACTTGCAAACAGTGTGCCTGAAGAACTGTGAACAGAACTCCCTATTACTGTACAGGAGGAAGCAAACAAAACTATTCCAAAGAAAAACAAGAAGGCAAAATTGTTATCCGAGGAGGCTTTAAAGAAATGCANATGCCCATTCTTCTGAAAGTCAGAAGGACAACCTGCCCCCCAGTTTGACTGAACTTAGAAGTAAGGAAGAAAAGCTGTCAAGTTGACGTGTGTATCTCCCAAGATTCTGTGTAACTTGTGCAGCTATTAAGAAGTCATTGATGGCATAATGAGTTTGCCTCCTATACCCGGTAGGGCACAGTCTGTGGAAAGGGAAAGGGGAGGTGCTCACTGTGTGCAAAACAGTGAAAAGGACCACCATTTCCATGGACCCTATTGGTTGAGGTTTGTAGTTACAAACAATAGATTCCATTCCAGTCAGCTTAATTTTGAATGTACATTTATTAAAGTATAACCCATAGTGCTTGAGGCTACAGAAACGAAAATTACAAATCGTTGTACTGTCAAGAAACATTTGTAAATGAAACTCTTCTCTCATGACTCACGCTCAGAACTGGATGCTGGAAATATCGCCTTGGACATCCACAAGGAAAGCAGTGATGATGGGGACAGGGATGAAGGTGAAGATGTCGTGAGGATGGGGATGAAAACAAAAATCCTGTGTTACACTGCAGGCTCTGAGTTAATGTGGTCATGAGGAATGTGTTCCTACCTTACTCCTTCCTTACTCAAATAATTATAAACAGCCTCATTGGTGTCAGGAACTGTGTGAAGTGCTGGGGTAAAAGGAAGACATGCTCTCACTGTGCTGAGAGCCACCTGGATAGAACAGAATTAGACATGTTGACCAATAGAGGAAAGGAAGTAGGCAGGCTCTGCTGAGGAGGGTAGGGAGAGAAGGACTGTGAGGAGACGGAAGAAGTTCAGATGTAGACACAGCCCATCCTGCAGGAGTCCTCCTTGGACATCAGAGTTTCAGCGACTACTCTTTGCATGTCCTCTGCAAAAAGAAAGAAACTTGGTGAGTGCCATCAATGTAGCCCCAGACCTAGACAATGGTCAACTTAATAGATCCCATATTTTCAAAAAAAATACGGACCCACATTCCCAAATCACAAGCAAAAAGGAAGTGAATTTTCCAAGCCTAGGTGGAGCACTCAGGAGCACCCCAGACCTGCCCTGGAGGGTGGCTGAGTGAGTGTTCCCAACTGAGAAAGAGGAGCATGTGATCAGGCTCAGATGATCACAAAGAGGCCTCTGGGGTTGACCTTCTGCCATTCTCTCCCTGGAGAACTCGCTCAGTATATGGTTTCACAGGACACTGCAGCCTTTCCTGGCAGCAGCAAGGAGGAAGACCCTGTGCAGGGTGAATGGTGTGTGGCCCCCTGAGCTCCGCCCCTTTCCCCAGCCCTTCCCTTCCCCCTGTGCCCTGCCCCCTGTCTTACCACAGGGACCCTGCCTCTGGATAGCAGGTCTTCATGCACTCCTCCAATGTTTGGAAGTTGTTTTCATTTCCTCCGCAACCGCTATATACAAACATCTCACAGTTCCCGGTCTGGGTATTGTAGAAGTACCTGGTCACTGAGGCCTTGCAGACACCCACAAATTTAGGCTCCACACAGAAAGCAGGCATAAAAGCTGGGGAAACTAGAGAGGCAATGGCTCAGTTATGAGGATGGTCATCACTGCTCCGTACAAAGACAACAACTAGAACCTTCTGGTTTGTTGCAAGAGAGAATGATAAGGTTGTGGAGTGTGGTCAAATTGAAATGCCCATTTGAAAACACCCCTTCTGGGACAGAATATGAATGTTGCTAGGGATGATATGATATAGTAACCATGTGCAAATGTATATCTCATCATGAAGTCTTCTAAGAAAGATAGGTATAATGCCTTTGATAAGCTGAAGAACATCTATAAGACTTCCAAGGTGGTCCAGTGGTTAAGAATCTGTATTCCAATTACTAGTCCTACGTTCAGTTCCTTGTCAGAAAACTAAACTTTCAAATGCTGTAGACACTAAGGAGGCAGGGCATAAATTCTTTATATTCATGACTGGAACTCTGTTCAAAGGATGTATGTAATATATTTCCCCTCTTTAGATGAGGAGATTGAAGATAACTTTTCCCATGAAACAGAGCCTGTGGATGGTAGAGTCAGGACAAGTTACTATGGTGTCACAATGCATCTGATATAATATATGATTTTACCATGAATTCAGGAAACAGTTTACTTGTAAGAGTTTCTGGAGATGGCAACCTACTTTCATCACTTCCTTGTAAGTAAGGTAACCTAAGCCCCCAAATCAAAGGGCAGACTGAGCCTGGATTTATCCTATCACAAATATGTGGTGTCTCTACCAACATTAAGCAATTCTCCAGACACCCACTGGGTGTCCCCCAGTCAATTGATGTTTGGTATGAAATCTATGCAGTTACTGCAGATCCCACAGGTTGAGCACCCAAGATTGTCCTCACTTTAGTGCAAGCAA
>SJYW01053364.1:793526-830732 GCA_006410735.1 Raphicerus campestris | reverse complement strand
AAAACAAGAGAAGGAGAAAGACCAGAGATCTCTGCAGTAAAATTGGAAATAACAAGGGAACATTCCACCCAAAGATGGGCACAATAAAAGACAGAAATGTGGAGACCTAGTAGACGCTGAAGTGATCAAGAAAAGATGGAAAGAATACATGGAAGAACTGTACAAAAAAGATCTTAATAAGCCAGATTAATATGATGGTGTGGTCAGATACCCAGAGCCAGACATTCTGCACTGCCAAGTCAAGCGAGCCTTAGGAAGCACTGCTGTTAATGAAGTTAGTGGATGCAATGGAATTCCAGTAGTTACGCAAAACCCTAAAGCATGATGCAATCAAGGTGTTGCATTCAATATGTCACCAAATCTGGAACACTCAGCAGTGATCACAGGATAGGAAAAGGTTGATCCTCATCCCAGTTCCCAAAAAGGATAGTACTAAAGAATGTGCTAACTGTTGGAAAATTGCACCTACCTCCCATGCTGGTAAAGTCATGCTTAAAATCTTGCATGCTGGGCTTCAGTGTTATATGAACCAATAACTTCCAGATGTCCAAGCTGGGTTAAAAAAAAAAGGCAGAGGAACCAGAAACCAAATTGCCAACATTCACTGGATAACAGAGATTGCACGGGAATTTCATAAAAATGTGTACCTCTGTTTCATCAACTATGTCTGGTATAACCCTGTTTGTTTAACCTATACACTGAGCACATAATGAGAAATGCCAGGTTGGGTGAGTTACAAGCTGGAATCAAGATAGATGAGAGAAACATCAACAACCTCAGATATGTGAATGATACCAGCCTAGTGGTAGAAAGCAAAGAGCAACTAAAGAGCTGCTTGATGGGGGTGAAGGAGAAGAATAAAAGAGCTGGCTTAAACTAAATATTGAAAGAACTAATATCATGGCATCTGGTCCCATTACTTCATGGCAAATAGAAGGGGAAAATGCAGAAGTAGTGACAGATTTCCTCTAATTTGTCTCTAAAACCACTGTGGATGGTGACTGCAGCCATGAAATCAGAAGATGTTTGCTTCTTGTTAGGAAAACTATGACAAACCTAGAGAGTGTGTTGAAAAGCAGAGACATTACTCTGCCCAAAAAGGTCCATATACTTCAGTCTGAGGTCTTCTCAGTGGTCATGTATAGTTCTGAGACCTGGACCAGAAAGAAGGCAGAGCCCGAAGCATTGATACTTACAAACTGTAGTGCTGCAGAACACTCCTGCAGAGTGACCAAACTAGTCAATCTGAAGGGAAATCATTCCTCAATACTCGTTGGAAGGGTAAGGCTGGAGCTGAAGTTCCAGAATTTTGATTATCTGATGTGAACAGCCAGTTCATTGGAAAAATCCCTGATACTAGGGCAAATTGAGGCCAGAAAGAGAAGAGAGCATCAGAGGATGAGATGGACGGATGGCAAAATGGATGCAGTTGACATGAACTTGGGCAAACTTTGGGAGGGGGACAGGGAGGCCTGGCGTGCTGCAGTCCATGAGGTTGCAAAGAGTGGGACATGCCTGGGTAACTGAACAACAATAACAGCAACAACATAGTATTACTATCACTATTATCATGTCTGACATTCATCAAATGGTTACTCTGATAACACTTGAACAAAGCATTTAACAAATGGATCTCTTTCACTCTCATCAGAACCCTTTGAGATTGATAGAGAAAGAGAAAATCAACCTCTGAGTTCCAAGACCTGAGCTGGTACCATAATGGCCCTTCTGTTCTCCTGCTCAACATAAACATTTTACAATGTATCCACATCAATGAGACCATTCTGGATTGGTGAAAGATCTACACAAAAATAAGACATTGGATAATCATGTTTGAGCACTGAGCAAAGGAAACATTATGCAAACTCTCAATATGACCAAACACCTTCCTATCTTGAGTGACTGTTAGATTTTGGCCAAATACAACTCTAACCCCTATCTAGTCTTTGCCTCTTAGAGTTAAGGTTAAGATACTCAGAGAACTATTACACTTCCTAAATATCATCCATCCAGACAAAGCCAGCTATCTGAAATCTTCCCCAATTCAACTCAGAAGCCCACATCTTATAAGTTCTTTTTAACATTGTCTTAAGAGGACTGCATCTTGTTTTCCAAGATAGCATCACTTCCTTGCTGCAGTGAGTAATAAACCCAACGAGTTCAACTAGAAACGGGAGTATTTTAGTGTTCTCTGGTTAGAAACATTGACAAGTACAAGCCTTCTCCTTATTTTTATAAAGAAAGCAAAGCTCAGAGATGTTGACAATTTTCCCAGGACTGGAAACATATGAAAAATAACACCAACACCCTGTGTGTTCTCCTTTATTCAAATACTAATACTTGCTCTGGTCTCTGTGACATAGTAAAACAGATACTGTCTGTTTCCAAAGTTGCCCCCATTCTAAATCTTCCAAGATGCTGAGCAAGAAAGCATCATCAAAGACCCTCTGCTTGAGAGAGTGGGATTCCCTGCCATGTTAGGAATGAATACAGCAGCTAAGCACCATCTCTATGTCTCCATTTCCTCCCTTGAAGGATTCTTAGCATGATGAATAGAAAAATGCAGGCAAAATGCTAACACAGAGCCAAGGATACTAAACGGTAGTTGCCCTTTCTTTACCTGAAGTTAGAAGCCCCCTCCCCACATGTGACCTCAATGAATCGGATTTCTTAGAAAAGTGGACAACTGAACTTCATGCCCATTCTTCTGAAAGTCAGAAGGACAACCTGCCCCCCAGTTTGACTGAACTTAGAAGTAAGGAAGAAAAGCTGTCAAGTTGACGTGTGTATCTCCCAAGATTCTGTGTAACTTGTGCAGCTATTAAGAAGTCATTGATGGCATAATGAGTTTGCCTCCTATACCCGGTAGGGCACAGTCTGTGGAAAGGGAAAGGGGAGGTGCTCACTGTGTGCAGAACAGTGAAAAGGACCACCATTTCCATGGACCCTATTGGTTGAGGTTTGTAGTTACAAACAACAGACTCCATTTCAGTCAGCTTAATTTTGAATGTACATTTATTAAAGTATAACCCATAGTGCTTGAGGCTACAGAAACGAAAATTACAAATCGTTGTACTGTCAAGAAACATTTGTAAATGAAACTCTTCTCTCATGACTCACGCTCAGAACTGGATGCTGGAAATATCGCCTTGGACATCCACAAGGAAAGCAGTGATGATGGGGACAGGGATGAAGGTGAAGATGTCGTGAGGATGGGGATGAAAACAAAAATCCTGTGTTACACTGCAGGCTCTGAGTTAATGTGGTCATGAGGAATGTGTTCCTACCTTACTCCTTCCTTACTCAAATAATTATAAACAGCCTCATTGGTGTCAGGAACTGTGTGAAGTGCTGGGGTAAAAGGAAGACATGCTCTCACTGTGCTGAGAGCCACCTGGATAGAACAGAATTAGACATGTTGACCAATAGAGGAAAGGAAGTAGGCAGGCTCTGCTGAGGAGGGTAGGGAGAGAAGGACTGTGAGGAGACGGAAGAAGTTCAGATGTAGACACAGCCCATCCTGCAGGAGTCCTCCTTGGACATCAGAGTTTCAGCGACTACTCTTTGCATGTCCTCTGCAAAAAGAAAGAAACTTGGTGAGTGCCATCAATGTAGCCCCAGACCTAGACAATGGTCAACTTAATAGATCCCATATTTTCAAAAAAAATACGGACCCACATTCCCAAATCACAAGCAAAAAGGAAGTGAATTTTCCAAGCCTAGGTGGAGCACTCAGGAGCACCCCAGACCTGCCCTGGAGGGTGGCTGAGTGAGTGTTCCCAACTGAGAAAGAGGAGCATGTGATCAGGCTCAGATGATCACAAAGAGGCCTCTGGGGTTGACCTTCTGCCATTCTCTCCCTGGAGAACTCGCTCAGTATATGGTTTCACAGGACACTGCAGCCTTTCCTGGCAGCAGCAAGGAGGAAGACCCTGTGCAGGGTGAATGGTGTGTGGCCCCCTGAGCTCCGCCCCTTTCCCCAGCCCTTCCCTTCCCCCTGTGCCCTGCCCCCTGTCTTACCACAGGGACCCTGCCTCTGGATAGCAGGTCTTCATGCACTCCTCCAATGTTTGGAAGTTGTTTTCATTTCCTCCGCAACCGCTATATACAAACATCTCACAGTTCCCGGTCTGGGTATTGTAGAAGTACCTGGTCACTGAGGCCTTGCAGACACCCACAAATTTAGGCTCCACACAGAAAGCAGGCATAAAAGCTGGGGAAACTAGAGAGGCAATGGCTCAGTTATGAGGATGGTCATCACTGCTCTGTACAAAGACAACAACTAGAACCTTCTGGTTTGTTGCAAGAGAGAATGATAAGGTTGTGGAGTGTGGTCAAATTGAAATGCCCATTTGAAAACACCCCTTCTGGGACAGAATATGAATGTTGCTAGGGATGATATGATATAGTAACCATGTGCAAATGTATATCTCATCATGAAGTCTTCTAAGAAAGATAGGTATAATGCCTTTGATAAGCTGAAGAACATCTATAAGACTTCCAAGGTGGTCCAGTGGTTAAGAATCTGTATTCCAATTACTAGTCCTAGGTTCAGTTCCTTGTCAGAAAACTAAACTTTCAAATGCTGTAGACACTAAGGAGGCAGGGCATAAATTCTTTATATTCATGACTGGAACTCTGTTCAAAGGATGTATGTAATATATTTCCCCTCTTTAGATGAGGAGATTGAAGATAACTTTTCCCATGAAACAGAGCCTGTGGATGGTAGAGTCAGGACAAGTTACTATGGTGTCACAATGCATCTGATATAATATATGATTCTACCAGGAATTCAGGAAACAGTTTACTTGTAAAAGTTTCTGGAGATGGCAACCTACTTTCATCACTTCCTTGTAAGTAAGGTAACCTAAGCCCCCAAATCAAAGGGCAGACTGAGCCTGGATTTATCCTATCACAAATATGTGGTGTCTCTACCAACATTAAGCAATTCTCCAGACACCCACTGGGTGTCCCCCAGTCAATTGATGTTTGGTATGAAATCTATGCAGTTACTGCAGATCCCACAGGTTGAGCACCCAAGATTGTCCTCACTTTAGTGCAAGCAACGTGGTCCCCACTTAGTCTTGCTTATGACCAAACGGTTAAAATGGAGAGGTCCATGATCCCAACTCCATGTTCAATAACTGAGTGTTATTGATAACTAAACTTTGGACAACACTTATCTACAGTTCCCAGATGAATTTACACGAGACATCATGGTGAAATGGAGGAGAGGAGCAGGGCCAAGGGGCAGTGGAGGTGTGTGGAGCCTCCATTCCCCAGTGAGTACAGCACCTCACAATGGTATTGACCACCCAGAAAACTCTCTGAACCCAAATACTTATGCACTGTTCAGGTTTCAATAAATAGGCTTATTGAAGGAATCATTGGTCATTGGTCATTGATCTGAATCTCAGTGCCATCCTCTCTTCCCCGAGGTCCAGAAAATACAAACCTTTATTCTCCTCATTGAGTGTTGAGTATTCCATATTGAGTGTTGGCAGTTCCTCTGGCATATGGTTTTCGAACTGTATTCCAGAAATCATCACCTGACCTATGAAGGAGAGTGAATTTCGAGAATTTCAGGAGGCCTGGTCCATGAAACAGGAAAAGGATCAAACATGGATAAGATAATACCAGTCAAAAGACAACAGGGGAAAGGGCCTGGAGACTTTCATTATATTGTATCAGCCTTGCTCCCACAGGCTACCCCACAAGGGTACCCCACAAGGGCTGTTTCTTGCTTTCCCTGCAGTTGCCCTCCTCCATGGTTCGACATTTTTTGATTACTCTTAACATCACAAGAATAAACATTATTTGATAGAGAAATACTTTTACTTGGCCAAAATATGTAGGTAGACAATCTTTTTTCAGATTAAAACACTCTGATCGAAAATGGACAAATCTGTTCATGACATGTGAATCAAGTCTTTCTATCCATAACTTGTCATCTCTTCTAAGAACTAATGTAACATGTTTCCCCTGTACACATGAGGAAACTGCTGATGACTTGCCCCAGGATACAAGCCTGTGGGTGGCCTGGTCAGGACAAGATACTGTCAGGTCACATCACATTTGATACACTATTGATTGGCTAGGAACTCAGATGATGGGTGAGCGTTTCCAGGTCCAGGGTCTTACTTTCACTACTCATCTCTCCCCAGGCCTCACCTGAGCCCTGACATCACAGGGGAGGTTGAGCCTGGCTGAGTATTTTTCCTGACACCAAATACATGATTTTTCCACCAACCATCTAATTCCCAGCACCCAACAGGCCTCCCACTGTCCACTGACTTCTGATATCATATCTGTGGAGTCAGGGCTGATGCCACAGGTCCAGGTATCAAGAATGCCCTGACCTCAGATGCCAGCCAATGTGTTCTCAAGTTATCATGCTTCTGACCAAGTGATTAAAACTCGAACTTTCCATGACTCCACCTCCATGCTCAAAAAGTCAATTGAACCAGTGACAAAACTCAGGAAAACTCTTAATCACTGTTCTCAGAGTAACGTACAGGAAAAAACTCAGAAACTATGAAATGTAGGAGATCTTTTGGACATGGGAGGAGTGGAGGTGAACGGAGCCTCCATGCCTTCCTGAGCAGAGCACCCTCACCTCATGACCATTTCTTCCCATGTCATAAGCTCTCTGAGCCAATATTTCTGGATTTGTACTGAGGTTTCACTCAATAGGCATATGTGTTGAATCGTCAGCCAGTGGTGACTGACCTCAGGCTCAGTGCCTTCCTCTCTCCCCAGAGGTGCAGAAAGTTCTAACCTTTAAGGGCTTTCTTGACTATTTCAGCCAATCCTGTTAGTATACTGGCTCCCTTTCCGAAAATCTTGGTACCTAAGAAAGACAAACATTTCAAAATTTTCACAACTATTGGACCATGAACAAGAAATATGAAAAAGAAAATGATAGGGAAAAGTGGAGAAAGNAGTTCTAACCTTTAAGGGCTTTCTTGACTATTTCAGCCAATCCTGTTAGTATACTGGCTCCCTTTCCGAAAATCTTGGTACCTAAGAAAGACAAACATTTCAAATTTTTCACAACTATTGGACCATGAACAAGAACAACATTCAAATATGAAAAAGAAAATGATAGGGAAAAGTGGAGAAAGGAAAAGCCCTGGACAATTTGCTAATATTGTTCAAGCCTTGGTCCCATGANAGAAAGACAAACATTTCAAAATTTTCACAACTATTGGACCATGAACAAGAAATATGAAAAAGAAAATGATAGGGAAAAGTGGAGAAAGGAAAAGCCCTGGACAATTTGCTAATATTGGTCAAGCCTTGGTCCCATGAGCCAAGAGCTGGTTTTCATCCTTTCCCAGCAGTTCCATTTCTGAGTGGTCAGGGTCTGTGTGATTAATTTTTAAACAGAGGGATAATCATTATTTGACCCATAAATATTCTTTATTTTTGGCCCCAAGTAAGTAGGTAGAGAAATATTTCATGAACACATCCTTGTGGAAAATGACCAAACATGGCCCTGAAATGTGAATAAACTGCTTATATTTATGACTCATAATATGTTCAGTGGAGAAGGAAATGGCAACCCACTCCAGGATTCTTGACTTGAAAATCCCATGGACAAAGGAACCTAGCAAGCTATAGTCCGTGGGTTGCGAAGAGTCAGACATGACTGAAGAAACTTTACTTCATGTTCAAAGAACTCATTCAGCACTTATCTGCTGTTCAGATGAGGACTATAGATGACTTGCCAGAGGACACATGGTATGAGGGTGAAAAGGTCCAACATACACTCTGTCACAACCCACTTGATATACTATCCTATTGTGCCTGGAACTCTGAAAATACCAACAACTGGTAACAGCTCCTGGGTGCAGTGTCCCACTTTCATTATTCCCCTGGCCCAGCAATCACCTGAGCTCCCAAAGCACAAGGGAGAGTGAGTTGGGTTTCCTTGACACCAAATATGTGGTGTCTCTAGAAACAACATCCAATTCCCCAAACACCCACTGGGTGTGTAGCAAGGCAATTTAATTTGGACAGGAAATCAGGAGAGTTTATATACATTCTGCATGTTGAGGTCTCAGAACTGTCCTCACTTCAGATGCCAACCATGTGGGCACATCACTCATGATTTGACAAAGTGTCTGAAACTGGGAAGTTCCATTACTTCACATCCATGTTCAATAATTCAGTTAATCTGATGACCAACGTCAGGAAGACAACTCACATGTGGATCTCACAGTAATATTAAGGATAAATCTAGACACACCAAAATGAGTGAGATATGCAAGGCAAAGTGGAAGTGGAGTTGTGGGAGACTCAATGTCCTAGAAAACACAGGACCCTCATATCACCAACCTCACTAATTTAACAGCCCAAAAGCTTTCTGAATGCCAGCTTTTATGGATTCTTCTTCAGGTTTCATTCAACAGGTATTTTGATTGAATCATTGGCCAGTGGTTACTGTTCCCAAAATCAGGGCCCTCTCCTCTCCCCAGAAATATAAGAAGATCAAACCTTTAATCACACCACCGAGGATACTTTTGACCACATGTACTACTGAACGCTTCTCAAGTACCCGCTTCTGGCTTGTCTCCACACCTATAAAAGACAGAAAATTCCAGATTTCAGGAGGCCTGGTCCATGAACTAAAACAAGGATCAAATATGCATAATAAAATGGTAGTGAAAAGTGGACAAAGGAGGGAACAAATATGGATAATAAACAGTTGTCAAAACAGGACATGGGAAAGGGACTGGAGACTTTCCTAATAGTGTCTCAGCTTTGGTATCAAGAGTCAACCTACAGAGGACTGTTTCACACATTCCCTGCAGAACACTCATACCAGGTTTTTCTAATTTCTTTTCATGATAGGCAAATACTCCTTATTTGACACCTAAATATTTTTCCTTGCCCAAACTAAGAAGGTAAAAAAATTTTTTGTGAATTATACATTTTGGTGGAACATGCACAAAACTCACCATGAAACATTTATGCAATGTTGAAGTCTCAAGATATAGGTTTATTGATTGAAACATTGGTCATTGGTCATGGATCTGAATCTCAGTACCCTTCCCTCTTCCACAAGGTCCAGAAAATACAAACCTTTATTCTCCTCACTGAGTGTTGAGTATTCTATCTCGAGAGTTGGCAATTCCTCTTGTGTATGGTTGTCGAATTGTATTCTGGAAATCATCACCTGACCTATGAAAGAGAGCAAATTTCAAGAGTTTCAGGAGGCCTTGGTAATGGAAATAGGAAAAGGATCAAGCATGAATGAGATAATAACAGTCAAAAAACAACAAGGGAAAAGGCCTGGTCACTTTTGTTATATTGTATCAGCTTTGCTCCCACAGGCTACCCTACAAGGGCTGAGCTTCTTGCTTTCCCAGAGGTTGCCCTCCTATGTGGCTCAACATCTTTTGATTACTCTTAATAACATAGGAATGAACATTATTTGATTTAAAAAAAAAAATTTTTACCTGGCCAAGACATGCAGGTAGAGAATCTTTTTTCACAATAAAACATCGTGTTGGAAAATGGACATATCTGTTCTTGACACGTGAATAGACTTCCTATTCATAACTCATCATCTATTCTAAGAACTAATGTAGCTCTGTTCCATTCTTTTGGAATCCTGTTCCAAAACTAATGTTTCCCTTGTTCAGAAGAGGAAACAGCAGATGACTTGGTAAGGACAGAAAAACGTGGGTGGCCTGGCCAGGACAATATACTTTCACGTGGCAACTAATTTGATACACTATATATTGACCCAGAACTCAACAATACAGATAACTGGTGAGAGTTCCCAGGTCGAGGGTCTTACTATCACTACACACCTCTCCCCAAGACGCACATGAGCCCTCACACCACAGGGGAGGGTGAGTCTGGGTAAGTCTATTTCTCCTGACACCAAAGCCATGGTCTTTCTACCAACCATCCATTGCCCAACACCCAGCGGGCCACCCCCTGTACTTTGATTTCTGATACCGTGTCTTTGGAGTCAGGGCCGATGCCATAGGTTGGGGTAGCAAGACTGCCCAGACTTTAGATGCCAGCCACGTGTTCTTGAGTTATCATGTTTCTGAATAAGTCACTGAAATTTGAAATTTCCACACTACTGCCATGCTCAAAAGCTCAATCAAACTAGTGAACAAACTCAGGAAAACTCTTAATCACTGTTCTCAGAGTAACGTACAAGAAAAAACTCAGAAACAGTGAAATGGAGGAGATCCTTTCCACAGCTGTAGTGGAGTTGGATGGAGCCTCCATGCCTTCCTGAGCAGAGCACCCTCACCTCATGATCGTTTAGCCCCACCTGATAAGCTCTCTGAACCAATATTTATGGGTTTGTATTGAGGTTTCACTCAAGAGTCATATGGATTGAATCGTCAGCCAGTGGTGACTGACCTCAGGCTCAGTGCCCTCCTCTCTCCCCAGAGGAGCAGAAAGTCCTAACCTTTAAGTGCTTTCTTGACTATTTCAGCCAATCCTGTTAGTATACTGGCTCCCTTTCCGACAATCTTGACACCTAGGAAAGACAAACATTTCAGGAATATTGTACCATGAACCAAGACAATGTTCACATATTAAAAATAAAGTGACAGGAAAATGTAAGACAGAGGAAAGTCACGGAAAATTTTCTAATACTGTACAAGCCTTGGTCCATGAACCAACCACAGAAGGCCTGGTTTTATGCTTTCCTGGCAGTTGCTGTTCTCAGTGGTACAGGTCAGTGCAATTAATTTTTATATACAGGAATAATCACTACTTATCCCATAAATATTCGCACTTTCTGGCCTCAAGTAAGTAGGTACAGACCTGTTTCATGAATACTTCCTGGTGTAAAATGACCAACCATACCCATGAAATGCAAATAAGCTGTTTATATTTATGACTCGTAATATGTTCCCAGAACTCAGGCAGCACTTATCTGCCCTTCAGATGAGGACTATACATGACTAGCAGGAGGATACATGGTTTGAGGGTGACAGGATCCGAACAAGATACACCCTGTCACAACCCACTTGATATACTATCCTGCTCTGCCTGGAACTCTGAAAATACCAACAACTGGTGACAGCTTCTGGGTGCAGTGTCCCACTTTCATTACTCTCCTGGCCCAGCTCTCAACTGAGCTCCCAAAGCACAAGGGAGAGTGAGTTGAGCTTCCTTGACATCAAATATGTGGTGTCTCTAGAAACAACATCCAGTCATCCAAACACCCACAGGGTGTGCAACAACGCAATTTAATTTGGAGAGAAACTCAGGGGAGGTCACATGCCTTCTGCATGTTGAGTCTCAGAATTGTCCCGAGTTCAGGAGCCAACCATGTGCACCTATNATACTGTACAAGCCTTGGTCCATGAACCAACCACAGAAGGCCTGGTTTTATGCTTTCCTGGCAGTTGCTGTTCTCAGTGGTACAGGTCAGTGCAATTAATTTTTATATACAGGAATAATCACTACTTATCCCATAAATATTCGCACTTTCTGGCCTCAAGTAAGTAGGTACAGACCTGTTTCATGAATACTTCCTGGTGTAAAATGACCAACCATACCCATGAAATGCAAATAAGCTGTTTATATTTATGACTCGTAATATGTTCCCAGAACTCAGGCAGCACTTATCTGCCCTTCAGATGAGGACTATACATGACTAGCAGGAGGATACATGGTTTGAGGGTGACAGGATCCGAACAAGATACACCCTGTCACAACCCACTTGATATACTATCCTGCTCTGCCTGGAACTCTGAAAATACCAACAACTGGTGACAGCTTCTGGGTGCAGTGTCCCACTTTCATTACTCTCCTGGCCCAGCTCTCAACTGAGCTCCCAAAGCACAAGGGAGAGTGAGTTGAGCTTCCTTGACATCAAATATGTGGTGTCTCTAGAAACAACATCCAGTCATCCAAACACCCACAGGGTGTGCAACAACGCAATTTAATTTGGAGAGAAACTCAGGGGAGGTCACATGCCTTCTGCATGTTGAGTCTCAGAATTGTCCCGAGTTCAGGAGCCAACCATGTGCACCTATTCATCATTTTTGGCAAAATGTCTAAAACTGGGAAGTTCCAATAACCCACCTCCCTGTTCAAGAATTCTTGATCTGATGATCAAACTCAGGAAGATGTTCACATAACCTCCCTCCCTGTATTAACAGCCCAGAAGCTCTCTGAATCTGCACATTTGTGGATTCTTCTTGCGGTTTCACTAAACAGGAATTTTGATTGAATCATGGGCCAGTGAGGACTGTTCCCAGTCTCAGTGCCCTGTCCCTTCCCCAGAGCTACAGGAAGAACACAAACCTTTAAGCACACCACCAAGGATACCTTTAACCACGGGTAGCACTGAACGCTTCTCAATGCCCTGTTTATGGATTGTCTCCACACCTAGGAAAGACAGTAAATCCAAGAGTTGCAGGAGGCCTGGTCCATGGACTAAAACACCGATCAAATATGGATAAAATAGTCATCAACACTGGACAAATGTGGGAAAAACTATGGATAATATGCAATAGTCAAAACAGAACATGGGAATGGGCATGGAGACTTTCCTAATAGTGTCTCAGCTTTGGTATCAGGAGTCAACCTACACAGGGCTGTTTCTTTCATTCCCTGCAGAACATTCATCCCAGCTTGCCTTAATTATTTTTCATGATAGCAGAATACTTATTTTTTGACACCCAAATATTCTTTGTGGACCAAAGTAAGTAGATAAAGAATTTTTTTATGAATGCATATTGGTGGAACATGCACTAATATCACTGTGAAATACTTATGTGCTGTTGGGGTTTCACGAAATAGGTGTATTGATGAATCATTGGTCATGGGTCTGAATCTCAGTGCCCTTCCCTCTTCTCTGAGGCCACAAAAATACAAACCTTTATTCTCCTCAATGAGTGTTGAGTATTCAATCTCGAGTGTTGGCAATTCCTCTTGCGAATGGTTATTGAACTGTATCCCGGAAATCATCACCTGACCTATGAAAGACAGTAAATTTCAAGAGTTTCAGAAGACATGGTCTGTGAAACAGGAAAAGGAACACAGGTGCATAATATAATACCAGTCAAAAGACAACAGGGGAAAGGGCCTGGAGACGTTCCGAATATTGTATCAGCCTTGGTCCCACAGGCTACCCAACAAGGGCTGTGTTTCTTGCTTTCCCTGTAGCTGCTCCTCTCGTGGCTCAAATCTTTTGATTACTCTTAATAATATGGGAATAAACATTGTAGATAAAGAAATATTTTTACTTGGCCACAGTAAGCAGGTAGAGAATCGTTTTTTCACTTAACACATTGTGTTGGAAAATGGACAAGTCAGGTCATGACACATGAATATAGTCTTTCTTTTCATAACTCTTCATCTGTTCTAAGCACTAATGTAACATGTTCCCCTGTTCAGATGAGGAAACTCCAGATGACTTGCCCAGGAATAAGTATGTGGGTTGTCTGGTCAAGACAATATACGATGAAATCACAACCCACATGATATACTATTGATTGGCTACCAGCTCGAAAATACAGAGAACAGGTGAGAGTTTTCAGGTCCAGGGGATTACTTTCACTACTCACTGATCCCCAAGCCTCACCTGAGCAATCAAATCACAGGGGAGAGTGAGTCTGGGTTTTTTCCAAACACCAAATATGTGGTTTTTTTCAACAACCATCCAATTCCCAACACCCAACAGGACACCCAGTGTTCATTGGCCTTAGACACCATATCTATGGAGTTAGAGCCGATGCCACAAGTTGAGGTATTGAGACTGCCCTGACTTCAGTGCCAGCCATGTCTTCTCGAGTTATCGTGTTTCTGAACAAGTGACTGAAACTCAAAATTTCCACTCTACCTCCATGCTCAGAAACTCAGCCAAACCAGTGAACAAACTCAGGACAACTCTTACTCACTGTTCCCAAAATAACGTACAGGAAAAAACTCAGAAACAGTGAAATGGAGGAGATCTTTAGGGAATGGGTGTAGTGGAGTTGGATGGAGCCTCCATGCCCATCTGAGCAGAGCACCCTCACATTATGACCCTTTAGCCCCACAGGAGAAGCTCTCTGAGCCAATATTTATGGATTTGTATTGAAGTTTACTCAAGAGTCATATGGATTAAATCGTCAGCCAGTGGTGACTGACCTCAGGCTCAGTGCCCTCCTCTCTCCCCAGAGGAGCAGAAAGTCCTAACCTTTAAGTGCTTTCTTGACTATTTCAGCCAGTCCTGTTAGTATACTGGCTCCCTTTCCGACAATCTTGACACCTAGGAAAGACAATCATTTCAGGAATATTGTACCATGATCCAGGACAATGTTCACATATGAAAAATAAAACGATAGGAAAATGTAAGACAGAGGACAGGCACGGAAAATTTTCTAATATTCTACAAGCCTTGGTCCATGAACCAACCACGCAAGGCCTGGGTTTCATACTTTTCTGGCAGTTGTTGTTCTCAGTGGTCCCAGTTTGTGCGATTAATTTTTATATAGAGGGCTAATTATTACTTGTCCCATAAATATTTGTTCTTTCTGACCCAAGTCAGTAGGGACAGAGCTGTTTCATGAACATTTACTGGTGTACAATGACCAAACATGACCATGAAATGTGAATAAGCTGTTTATATTAATGACTCGTAATATGTTCCCAGAACTCATGCAGCACTTATCTGCCGTTCAGATGAGGACTATACATGACTTGCGGGTAGACACATGGTTTGAGGGAGACAGAGTCCAAACATATACCCACTTGATATATTCTCCTCTTCTGCCCTGAACTCTGAAAATACCAATAATTGGTAACGGCTTCTGGTGCAGTTTCCCACTTTCATTACTCCCCTGTGCAAGCACTCACCTGAGCTCCAAAACACAAGGGAAAGTGTGCTGGGTTTCCTTGACACCAAATTAGTGGTGTCTCTAGAAACAACATCCAATTCCACGAACACCCACAGAGTGTGTGACAATGCAATTTAACTCAGAGAGGAAACTGGGGGAGTTAATATACATTCTGCATGTTGAGTCTCAGAATTCTCCTAGTTCAGGAGCCAACCATGTGTGCCCATTTCTCATGATTTGGCAAAGTGTCTAAGACTGGGAAGTTCCATTACCCCACCTCCGTTTTCAATTACTCAGTTAATCTGATGACCAAACTCAGAACAACCACTCACATAGGGATCACACCTTGTTATTAAGGATAATTCTAGGCACACCAAAATAGGAAATGTGCATGGCAAAGTGGAAGTGGACTTGTTGGGAGCCACCATGTCCTAGAGAACACAGGACCCTAAAATCACCACCGTCCCTGTTGTAACAGCCCAGAAGCCCTCTGAATCCCCACATTTGTGGGTTCTACTTCTGGTTTCCCTAAACAGGAATTTTGATTGAATCATGGGCCAATGAGGCCTGTTCCCAGTCTCAGTCCCCTCTCCTCTCCCAGAGCTACAGGAAGAACACAAACCTTTAAGCACACCGCCGAGGATACCTTTAACCACAGGTAGCACTGAACGCTTCTCAATGCCCTGTTTATGGATTGTCTCCACACCTAGGAAAGACAGTAAATCCAAGAGTTGCAGGATGCCTGGCCCATGGACTAAAACAGCGATCAAACGTGGATGATAAGATAGTCGTCAACACTGGACAAATGAGGGAACAACTATGGATAATACGCAACAGTCAAAACAGAACGTGGGAATGGGCATGGAGACTTTCCTAATAATGTCTCAGCTTTGGTATCAGGAGTCAACCTACACAGCGCTCTTTCTTACATTCCCTGCAGAACATTCATCCCATCTAGCTCTAATTGGTTTTCATGATAGAGGAATACTCATTGTTTTATACCCAAATATTCTTTGTGGCCCAAAGTAAGTAGGTACAGAAATTTTTTAGATGATACAGCTTGGCGGAACATGCACTAAATTTACCACGAAATATTTATGCACTGTTGAGGCTTCACAAAATACACGTATTGACTGAATCATTCATCATTGGTCATGGATCTGAACCTCAGTGCCCTTCCCTTTTCCCCGAGGTCTAGAAAATACAAACCTTTGATCTCCTCACTGAGTGGTGAGTATTCAATCTCAAGTGTTGGCAATTCCTCTTGAGTACTGTTATCAAACTGTATCCAGGAAATCATCACCTGACCTATGAAAGACAGTAAATTCCAAGAGTTCAGAAGACATGGTCCGTGAAACAAGAAAAGGAACACAGATGCATAATATGATACCAGTCAAAAGACAACAGAGGAAAGGGCCTGGAGACTTTCCTAATATTGTATCAGCCTTGCTCCCACACACTACCCCACAAGGGCTGTGTTTCTTGCTTTCCCTGCAGCTGCTCCCCCCGTGGCTCAGATCTTTTCATTACTCTTAATAATATGGGAATAAACATTGTTTGATAAAGAAATATTTTTACTTGTCCCCAGCAAGCAGGTAGAGAATCATTTTTTCCCCTTAACACATTGTGTTGGAAAATGGACAAATCAGGTCATGACACATGAATAAAGCCTTTCCTTTCATAACTCTGCCTCTGTTCTAAGCACTAATGTAACATGTTTCCACTGTTCAGATGATGAAACTCCAGATGATTTGCCCAGTAATAGGCATGTGGGTTGCCTGGTTAAGATAATATACAATGAAGTCACAACCCATATGATAAACTATTGATTGGCTAGCAACTCAACAATACAGAGAATAGGTCAGTGTTTTCAGGTCCAGGGGATTACTTTCACTACTCACCACTCCCCAAGGCTCACATCAGCCATCAAATCACAGAGGAGGGTGAGTCTAGATTTTTTTCCTGACACCAAATACATGGTTTTTCCAACAACCATCCAATTCCCAACACCCAACAGGCCACCCAGTATCCACTGAGCTAGGATACCGTGTCTATGCAGTTAGTGCCAGCGCCATTGGTTGAGGTACCGAGATTGCCCAGACTTCAGATCCCAGCCATGTGTTCTCGAGTTATCATGTTTCTGAACAAGTGACTGAAGCTTGAAATCTCCACTCTACCTCCATGCTCGAAAACTCAGTCAAACCAGTGAACAAACTCAGGAAAACTCTTAATCACTGTTCTCAGAGTAACATACCGGAAAAAACTCAGAAACAGTGAAATGGAGGAGATCTTTTCCATGGCTGTAGTGGAGTTGGATGGAGCCTCCATGTCTTCCTGAACAGAGCACCCTCATCTCATGACCATTTGGCCCCACCTGATAAGCTCTCTGAGCCAATATTTATGAATTTGTATTGAGGTTTCACTCAAGAGTCGTATGGATTCAATCGTCAGCCAGTGGTGACTGATCTCAGGCTCATTGCCCTCCTCTCTCCCCAGAGGAGCAGAAAGTCCTAACCTTTAAGTGCTTTCTTGACTATTTCAGCCAATCCTGTTAGTATACTGGCTCCCTTTCCGACAATCTTGACACCTAGGAAAGATAAACATTTCAGGAATATTGTACCATGAACCAAGACAATATTCACATATGAAAAATAAAACAGTAGGAAAAAGTAAGGCAAAGTAAAGGCCTGGAGAATTTTCTAATATTGTACAAGCCTTGGACAATGAACCAACCACACAAGGCCTGGTTTCATGCTTCCCTGGCAGTTGCTGTTCTCATTGGTCCAGGTCTGTGTGATTAATTTTTAAATAGAGGGATAAACATTACTGATCCCATAAATATTCATTCTTTCTTGCCCCAAGTAAGTAGGTACAGGACTGTTTCATGACCATTTACTGGTGTAAATTGACCAAACATGGCCATGAAATGTGAATAAGCTGTTTATATTGATGACCCGTAATATGTTCCCAGAACTCATGCAGCACTTTTCTGCTGTTCAGATGAGGACTATACGTGACTTGCGGAAGGACACATGGTTTGAGGATGACAGGGTCCGAACAAGATGCACCCTGTCAAAACCCACTTGATATACTATCCTACTCTGCCTGGAACTCTGAAAACACTGATATTGGCAACAGCTTCTGGGTGTAGTGTGCCACATTCATTACTCGCCTGGCCCAGCTCTCACCTGAGCTCTCAAAGCACAAGGAAGAGTGATTTGGGTTTCCTTGACACCAAATATGTGGTATTTCTCGCAACAACATCCAATTCCACAAACACCCATGGGGTGTGCAAGAACACAATTTAATTTGAAGAGGAAATCGGGGAGGTAAAATGAACTCTGCATGTTGAATCTCAGAATTGTCCCGAAACAGAAACCACCAAGTACACCCATTCGTCATTATTTGGCAAAGTCTCTAAAACTGGGACGTTCCTTTAACCCACCTCGATGTTCAATAACTGAGTTAATCTCATGAATAAACTCAGGAAGATGCTCACATCACCACCCTCCCTGTTTTATCAGCAGTACTGCTCTCTGAATGCCCACATTTGTGGATTCTTCTTGCAGTTTCACTAAACAGGAATTTTGATTGAATCATGGGCCAGTGAGAACTGTTCCCAGTCTCAGTGCCCTCTCCCTTCCTGGAGCACAAGAAGGACACAAACCTTTAAGCACACCGCCAAGGATACCTTTAACCACGGGTAGTACTGAACGCTTCTCAATGCCCTGTTTATGGATTGTCTCCACACCTAGGAAAGACAGTAAATCCAAGAGTTGCAGGAGACCTGGTCCATGGACTAAAACACCGATCAAATATTGATGATGAAATAGTCGTCAACAGTGGACAAATGAGTGAAAGAATATGGATAATAAGCAATAGTCAAAACAGAACGTGGGATGGTCCTAGAGACTTTCCTAATAATGTCTCAGCTTCAGTATCAGAAGTCAACCTACACAGGGCTGTTTCTTAGATTTCCTGTAGACATTCATTCCGCCTTGCTCTAATTATATTTCATGATAGCAGAATACTCATTACTGACATCTAAATATTCTCTGTGGCCCAAAGTAAGTAGGTAAAGAAATTCTTTTATTTTAAATTTGTTTTTTAGATGAATACATATTGGCAGAACATGCACTAAATCATCATGAAATATTTATGCACTGTTGAGGTTTCAAGAAACAGGCATTTGGACTGAATCATTGATCACTGGTCATGGATCTGAATTTCAGTCCCTTCCCTCTTCCCCATGATCCAGAAAATACAAACCTTCATTCTCTTCAATGAGTGTTGAGTATTCAATCTGGAGTGTTGGTAATTCCTCTTGCGTATTGTTATCAAACTGTATCCCGGAAATCATCACCTGGCCTATGAAAGAGAGTAAATTTCAGGAATTTCAGAAGACATGGTCCGTGAAACAAGAAAAGGAACACAGATGCATAATATGATACCAGTCAAAAGGCAACAGGGGAAAGGGCCTGGAGACTTTCCTAATATTGTATCAGCCTTGCTCCAAAAGGCTACCCCACAAGGGCTGTTTCTTGCTTTGCCTACAGCTGCTCCCCTCATGGCTCAGATCTTTTCATTACTCTTAAATATACAGGAATAAACATTGTTTGATAAAGGAATATTTTTACTTGGCCACAGCAAGGAGGTAGAGAATGTATGTTTCAGGTTAACATATCGTGTTGGAAAATGGACAAATCAGGTCCTGACACATGAATACACAGTCTTTCCTTTCATAACTCTGCATCTGTTCTAAGAACTAATATAGCATGTTTCCCCAGTTCAGAGGAGGAAACTCCAGATGACTTGCCGAGGAATAAGCATGTGGGTTGCCAGGTCAAGATAGTATACAATGNAAGATGCACCCTGTCAAAACCCACTTGATATACTATCCTACTCTGCCTGGAACTCTGAAAACACTGATATTGGCAACAGCTTCTGGGTGTAGTGTGCCACATTCATTACTCGCCTGGCCCAGCTCTCACCTGAGCTCTCAAAGCACAAGGAAGAGTGATTTGGGTTTCCTTGACACCAAATATGTGGTATTTCTCGCAACAACATCCAATTCCACAAACACCCATGGGGTGTGCAAGAACACAATTTAATTTGAAGAGGAAATCGGGGAGGTAAAATGAACTCTGCATGTTGAATCTCAGAATTGTCCCGAAACAGAAACCACCAAGTACACCCATTCGTCATTATTTGGCAAAGTCTCTAAAACTGGGACGTTCCTTTAACCCACCTCGATGTTCAATAACTGAGTTAATCTCATGAATAAACTCAGGAAGATGCTCACATCACCACCCTCCCTGTTTTATCAGCAGTACTGCTCTCTGAATGCCCACATTTGTGGATTCTTCTTGCAGTTTCACTAAACAGGAATTTTGATTGAATCATGGGCCAGTGAGGACTGTTCCCAGTCTCAGTGCCCTCTCCCTTCCTGGAGCACAAGAAGGACACAAACCTTTAAGCACACCGCCAAGGATACCTTTAACCACGGGTAGTACTGAACGCTTCTCAATGCCCTGTTTATGGATTGTCTCCACACCTAGGAAAGACAGTAAATCCAAGAGTTGCAGGAGACCTGGTCCATGGACTAAAACACCGATCAAATATTGATGATGAAATAGTCGTCAACAGTGGACAAATGAGTGAAAGAATATGGATAATAAGCAATAGTCAAAACAGAACGTGGGATGGTCCTAGAGACTTTCCTAATAATGTCTCAGCTTCAGTATCAGAAGTCAACCTACACAGGGCTATTTCTTAGATTTCCTGTAGACATTCATTCCGCCTTGCTCTAATTATATTTCATGATAGCAGAATACTCATTACTGACATCTAAATATTCTCTGTGGCCCAAAGTAAGTAGGTAAAGAAATTCTTTTATTTTAAATTTGTTTTTTAGATGAATACATATTGGCAGAACATGCACTAAATCATCATGAAATATTTATGCACTGTTGAGGTTTCAAGAAACAGGCATTTGGACTGAATCATTGATCACTGGTCATGGATCTGAATTTCAGTCCCTTCCCTCTTCCCCATGATCCAGAAAATACAAACCTTCATTCTCTTCAATGAGTGTTGAGTATTCAATCTGGAGTGTTGGTAATTCCTCTTGCGTATTGTTATCAAACTGTATCCCGGAAATCATCACCTGGCCTATGAAAGAGAGTAAATTTCAGGAATTTCAGAAGACATGGTCCGTGAAACAAGAAAAGGAACACAGATGCATAATATGATACCAGTCAAAAGGCAACAGGGGAAAGGGCCTGGAGACTTTCCTAATATTGTATCAGCCTTGCTCCAAAAGGCTACCCCACAAGGGCTGTTTCTTGCTTTGCCTACAGCTGCTCCCCTCATGGCTCAGATCTTTTCATTACTCTTAAATATACAGGAATAAACATTGTTTGATAAAGAAATATTTTTACTTGGCCACAGCAAGGAGGTAGAGAATGTATGTTTCAGGTTAACATATCGTGTTGGAAAATGGACAAATCAGGTCCTGACACATGAATACACAGTCTTTCCTTTCATAACTCTGCATCTGTTCTAAGAACTAATATAGCATGTTTCCCCAGTTCAGAGGAGGAAACTCCAGATGACTTGCCGAGGAATAAGCATGTGGGTTGCCAGGTCAAGATAGTATACAATGAACTCACAACCCATATGATACACTATTGATTGGCTAGGAACTCGACAATACAGAGAACAGGTCAGAGTTTCCAGGTCCAGGGGCTTACTTTCACTAATCATTTCTCCCCAAGCTACACCTGAGCTTCAAATCATGGAGGAGGGTGAGTCTGGGTTTTTTCCTGACACCAAATATGTGGTTTTTCCAACTACCATCCAATTCCCAACACCCAATGGGCCACCCAGTGTCCATTGACCTTGGATAGCATATCTGTGGATTAGTGCTGATGCCAAGGTTGAGGTATCGAGAGTGTCCAGACTTCAGATGCCAGCCTTGTGTTCTCGAGTTATCATGTTTCTGAACAAGTGACTGAAACGAAATTTTCACTCTACCTCCATGCTCAAAAGCTCAATCAAACCAGTGAACAAACTCAGGAAAACTCTTAATCACTGTTCTCAGAGTAACTCAGAAACAGTGAAATGGAGATCTTTAGGGCATGAGTGTAGTGGAGTTGGATGGAACCTCCATGCCCTTCTGAGCAGAGCACCCTCAACTCATGACCCTTTAGCCCCACCTGATAAGCTCTCTGAGCCAATATTTATGGGTTTGTATTGGTTTCACTCAAGAGTCATATGGATTGAATCGTCAGCCACTGGTGACTGACCTCAGGCTCAGTGCCCTCCTCTCTCCCCAGAAGAGCAGAAAGTCCTAACCTTTAAGGGCTTTCTTGACTATTTCAGCCAATCCTGTTATTATACTGGCTCCCTTTCCGAAAATCTTGGCACCTGTGAAAGACAACATTTCAGGAATATTGTACCATGAACCAAGACAATATTCACATATGAAAAATAAAACAGTAGAAAAAAGTAAGGCAAAGTTAAGGCCTGGAGATTTTTCTAATATTGTACAAGCCTTGGTCCCATGAACCAACCACCCGACAGCTGGGTTTCATGCCTTCCCAGCATTTCCTCTTCTCTGTGGTCTAGTTCTGTGTGATTAATTTTTAAATAGAGGGATAATCCTCATTTCACCCATAAATATTCTTTCTATCTGTCACCAGATCAACAGGTATAGAAATTGTTCACAAATAGTTCCTGGTATAAAATGACCAAACATGGCCATGAAATGTGAATAAGCTGTTTATATTTATGACTCGTAATAAGTTCCCAGAATTCATCCAGCACTAATCTGCTGTTCAGATGAGGACTATGGATGACTTGCCAGAGGACATGTGGCATGAGGGTGACATGATCCAAACAAGATATACCAAGTCACAACCCACTTGATAAACTATCCTATTCTGCCTGGAATGCTGAAAATACCAATGACTGTCACAGCTTCTGGGTACAGTGTCTCACTTTCATTACTCCCCTGGGCCAGCAATCTCCTGAATTCCCAAAGCGGAAGGGAGAGCAAGTTGGGTTATCCTTGACACCAAATATGTGGTGTCCTTCAAAACAACATGCAATTCTCCAAACAGCAACTAGATGTACAACAACACAATTCAATTCACATAGGAAATCAGGGGAGTTAATATATATTCTGCATGTTGATGTCTCAGACCGTCCTCAGTTCAAATGCGAGCCATGTGGGACCATCCTCATGATTTGACAAATTGTCTAATACTGGGAAGTTCCATTACCCCACCTCCTTGTTCAATAACTCAGTTAATCTACTGACCAAAGTCAGGAAGACCACTCACATAGGGATCGCACCTTGTTATTAAGGATAATTCTAGGCACACCAAAATGAGTAGATGTGCAAGGCAAAGTGGAAGTGGAGGTGTGGGGAGCCACCATGTCCTAAGGAACACAGGGCCCTCACATCACCACCCTCCCTGTTGTAAAAGCCCAGAAGCTCTCTGAATGCCGACATTTGTGGATTCTTTTGAAGTTTCACTAAACAGGAATTTTGATTGAATCATTGGCCAGGGCAGACTGTTCCCAGTCTCAGTGCCCTCTCCTCTCCCCAGAGCTACAGGAAGAACACAAACCTTTAAGCACACCACCGAGGATACCTTTAAGCACAGGTAGTACTGCACGCTTCTCAAGTCTCTGCTTATGGCTTGTCTCCACACCTAGGAAAGACAGTAAATCCAAGAGTTGCATGATGCCTGGCCCATGGACTAAAACAACGATCAAATATGGATAATAAAATACTCATCAACAGTGGACAAATGAGGGAAGAATTATGGATAATATGCAATAGTCAAAACAGAATGTGGGAATGGGCATGGAGACTTTCCTAATAATGTCTCAGCTTTGGTATCAGGAGTCAACCTACACAGGGCTGTTTCTTACATTCCCTGCAGAACATTCATCCCAGCATGTGCTTATTATTTTTCATGATAGTGGAATACTCAATATTTGACACCCAAATATTCTTCGTGGTCCAAAGTAAGTAGGTAAAGAAATCTTTTAAGATGAATATATCGTGGCAGAACATGCACAAAATTCACCATGAAATATTTATGCATTGTTGAGGTTTTAAGAAACAGGCATATTGATTGAATCATTGGCCATTGGTCATTGACCTGAATCTCAGCGCCTGTCCCTCTTCCCCAACGTGCAGAAACTACAAACCTTTATTCTCCTCACTGAGTACTGTGTATTCAATCTCGAGTGTTGGCAATTCCTCTTGTGTATGGTTATCGAATTGTATTCTCAAAATCATCACCTCATCTATGAAAGAGTAAATTTCAAGAGTTTCAGGAAGTTTGGTATATGAAACAGGAAAGGGATCATACATGGATAAGATAATACCAGTCAAAAGACAACAAGGGAAAGGACCTGGAGGCTTTTGTTATATTGTAAAGCCTTGTTCTCACAGGCTACCCTACAAGGGCCGTGTTTCTTGCTTTCCTTGCGGCTGCCCTCGTCCGTGGCTCTACATCTTTTCATTACTCTTAATGATACAGGAATAAACCTTTTCCAACAAAAAATATTTTTACTTGACCACAGAAAGTAGGTAGAGAATATTTTTTCAGATTAATGCATTGTGGTGGGAAGTGGACAAATCTGGTTTTGACACGTGGATAAACTGCTTCTATTCATAACTCATCATCTGTTCTAAGAACTCATGTAACATGATTCCCTGTTCAGATGAGAAAACTGCAGATTACTTCCACCAGGACACACATTCAGGAGGCTTGGTCAGAACATGAGACTGTCACATCACTACTCATTTGATACACTATTGCTTGGCTCAGAACTCGACAATACACAGAACTGGTGAGAGTTTCCAGGTCCAGGGTCTTACTTTCCTAGCTTGCCCATCCTCAAGCTTCACCTGAGCCATCACATCACAGTGGTGGGTGACTCTGGGATTTTCCCTAACACCAATTACATGGTTTTTCCAACAACCATCCAATTCCCAACACCCAATATGCCGCCCAAAGTCCACTGACTTCTGATACCATCTGTGGAGTTCGGGCTGATTCCACAGGTTGATGTAGGGAATGGCCCTGACTTCAGATGCTAGCCATGTCCTCTTAAGTTATCAGGATTCTGACCAAGTGACTGAAACTACAAATTTTCACAGCTCCACCTTCACACTCAAAAACTCAATCGCACCAGCAACCAAACTCAGGAAAACTCTAGATCACTGCTCTCAGCGTACATTACAGGGAAAATCTCAGAAATACTGAATACGAGAAGATCTTCAGTGCATGGGAGGAGTGGAGATGGACAGAGCCTCCATGCCTTTCTGAGCAGGGCACCTTCAACTCACGACCACTTCTTCCACCCTCAGAAGTTCTCTGAGCCAATATATATTGAGTTTTATTGAGGTTTCACTAGGAGTCCAATATGTACTCAATCGTCAGCCAGTGGTAACTGATCTCAGTCTCAGTGCCCTCCCCTCTCCCCAGGGGAGCAGGAAGTCCTAACCTCTGATTGTTTTGTTCAGTATTTTAGCCAATCCTCCTAGTATACTGGCTCCACCTCCGACAATCTTGGAACCTATGAAAGACAAAAATTTCAAACATTTCAGAATATTGGAACATGAACCAGGACAACATTCACATATGAAAATTTAAATGATAGCAAAAAGTGAGAAAAGGGAAGGCCAGCGGTATTGTCTAATATTGTAACATCCTTGGTCCCGTGAACCAGCCACACGAGGCCTGGGTTTCACGCTTTCCTGGCAGCTGTTCTCGGTGTTCCAGGTCTCTGCGGTTAACTTTTAAACAGAGGGATAATCATCACTTGAGCCATAAATATTCTTTCTTACTGGCCCCAAGTAAGTAGGTACAGAAATCTCTCATGAACATTTACTGGTTTAAAATGACCAAAAATGGCCATGAAATGTGAATAAGCTGTTTATATTTCTGACTGGTATCACGTTCCAAGAATTCATGCAGCACTTATCTGCTGTTCAGATTTGGACTATGGATGACTTGCCAGAGGACGCGTGGCATGAGGGTGACAGAGTGTGGACAAGATACACCCTGTCACAACCCACTTGATACACTCTCCTGTTCTGAAGGGAACTCTGAAAATACCGATAATTGGTAACGGCTTCTGGGTGCAGTGTCCCAGTTTCATTACTCCCCTCATCCAGCACTCACCTGAGCTCCCAAAGCACAAGGGAGAGTGAGGTGGGTTTCCTTGACACCAAACGAGTGGTGTCTCTAGAAACAACATCCAGTTCCACAAACACCCACAGGGTGTGCAACAACGCAATTTAATTCAGTTGAAGCTCGAGGGAGTTAATATACATCCCGCATGTTGAGGCCACAGAACTGTCCTCAGTTCAGATCCTAGCCATGTGGGCCCATCCCTCATGATCCGACAAAGTGTCTAAAACTGGGAAGTTCCATTACCCCCCTTCCGTGTTCAGTTACTCAGTTAATCTGATGACCAAACTCAGGAAGCCACCACATAGGGATCGCACCTTGTTATTAAGGTTAATTCTAGGCACACCAAAATGAGTAGATGTGCAAGGCAAAGTGGAAGTGGAGTTGTGGGGAGCCTCCATGTCCTAGAGAACACAGGACCCTCTCATCACCACCCTCCCTGTTTTAACAGCCCAGAAGCTCTCTGAATGCTCTCTGAATGCCTGAATTCTTCTTGAAGTTTCACTACATGGGTGTTTTGATTGAATCATTGCCAGTGTGGACTGTTCCCAGTCTCAGTGCCCTCTCCTCTCCCAAGAGGTACAGGAAGAACAAACCTTTAATCACACCGCCGAGGATCTTTTTAAATACTTTTTTTACTGAACGCTTCTCAAGGTCATGTTTATGGCTTGTCTCCACACCTATGAGAGACAATGAATTCCAAAGAGTTTCAGGAGGCCTAGCCATGAACTAAAACAACGATCAAATATGAATAATAAAATAGTCATCAACTGTGGTCAAATGAGGGAATAACTATGGATAATACAAAACAGTCAAAAGGGAGCTTGGAAAAGGGCCTTGAGACTTTCCTGATAATGTCACAGCTTTGGTATCAGGAGTCAACCAACACAGGGCTTTCTTACATTCCCTGCAGAACATTCATCCCACCTTGTTGTAATTATTTTTCATGATAGAGGAATACTCATTATTTGACACCCAAATATTCTTTCTGGCCCAAAGTAAGTAGGTAAAGAAACCTTTTGAGATGAATGCATATTGGCAGAATATGCACTAAATTCACCATGAAATATTCGTGCTCTGTTGAGGTTTCAACAAACAGGCTTATTGATTGAACATTCATCATTGATCATTGATCTGAATCTCAGTACCCTTCCCTCTTTCGCGAGGTCCAGAAACTACAAACCTTTATTCTCCTCACTGAGTGTTGAGTATTCCATCTCGAGTGTTGGCAGTTCCTCCGGAGTATGGTTATCAAATTGTATCCCGGAAATCATCACCTGACCTATGAAAGAGAGTAAATTTCAAGAGTTTCAGGAGGCCTGGTCTGCGAGACAAGGAAAGGAACAAACATGGATAAGATAATACCAGTCAAAGGACAACAAGGAAAGAGCCTGGAGACTTTCCTTATATTGTATCAGCCTTGCTCCCAACAGGCTACCCCACAAGGGCTGTGTTTCTTGCTTTCCCTGCAGCTGCTCCCCTCGTGGCTGGGATCTTTAATTACTCTTAACACTACAGGAATAACATTATTTGATAAAGAAATATTGTTCTTGGCTAGAGCAAGCAGGTAGAGAATTTCTTTTTCAGCTCAACACATTGTGTTGGAAAATGGACAAATCTGGTCATTACACGTGAATAAAGTCTTTCCTTTCATAACTCGGCACCTGTTCTAAGAACTAAATGTAACATGTTCCCCTGTTCTGAGGAAGAAACTGCTGATGACTAGCCAAGGAATAAGCATATGGGTTGCCTGGTCAAGAGAATATAGGATGATGTCACAGTCCATTTGATACACTATTGATTGGCTAGCAACTCGACAATACAGAGTCGGGTCAGAGTTTCCAGGTCCAGGGGCTTACTTTCACTACTCACCTCTCCCCAAGCCTCACCTGAATCATCAAATCACAGGCAGAGGTGAGTCTGGGTTTTTTCCTAACACCTGATATGTGGTTTTTCCACAACCATCCATTCCCAACCCCCAGCAGGCCGCCCAGTGTCCATTGACCTTGGATACCATACTGTGGAGTTAGTGCCGATGCCACAGGTTGAGGTATCAAGATTGCCCATACATCAGTGCCAGCCATGTGTTCTCGAGTTATTGTGTTTCTGAACAAGTGACTGAAACTTGAAATTTCCACTCTACCTCCATGCTCAAAAGCTCAATCAAACCAGTGAACAAACTCAGGAAAACTCTTAATCATTGTTCTCAGAGAAACTCAGAAACAGTGAAATAGAGATCTTTAGGGCACAGGTGTAGTGGAGTTGAATGGAGCCTCCATGCCCTTCTGAGTAGAGCACTTTCAACTCATGACCATTTAGCCCCACCTGATAAGATCTCTGAGCCTTATTTGTGCATTTGTATTGAGGTTTCACTCAAGAGTCATATGGATTGAATCGTCAGCCAGTGGTGACTGACCTCAGGCTCAGTGCCCTCCTCTGTTCCCAGAGGAGCAGAAAGTCCTAACCTTTAAGTGCTTTCTTGACTATTTCAGCCAATCCTGTTAGTATACTGGCTCCCTTTCCGACAATCTTGACACCTAGGAAAGACAAACATTTCAGGAATATTGTACCATGATTCAGGACAATGTTCACATATGAAAAATAAAATGATAGGAAAGTGTAAGACAAGGTCAGGCAAGGAAATTTTTCTAATATTCTACAAGCCTTGGTCCATGAATCAACCACACAAAGTCTGGGTTTCATGCTTTCCTGGCAGTTGCTGTTCTCAGTGGTCCAGGTCTGTGTGATTAATTTTTAAATAGAGGGATAATCACTACTTGTCCCATAAGTATTCGTACTTTCTGACCCAGGTAAGTAGGTACAGAACTGTTTCATGACCATTTCCTAGTGTAAAATGACCAATCATGGCCATGAAGTGTGAATAAACTGTTTATATTGATGACCCANGGTTTCATGCTTTCCTGGCAGTTGCTGTTCTCAGTGGTCCAGGTCTGTGAGATTAATTTTTAAATATAGGAATAATCACTACTTGTCCCATAAGTATTCGTACTTTCTGACCCAGGTAAGTAGGTACAGAACTGTTTCATGACCGTTTCCTAGTGTAAAATGACCAATCATGGCCATGAAGTGTGAATAAGCTGTTTATATTGATGACCCGTAATATGTTCCCAGAATTCATGCAGCACTTATCTGCTGATCAGATGAGGACTATACGTGACTAGCAGGAGGACACATGGTTTGAGGGTGACAGGGTGTAAACAAGATACACCCTGTCACAACCCACTTGATCTGCTCTCCTATTCTGCCTGGAACTCTGAAAACACTGATATTGGTGACAGCTTCTGGGTGCAGTGTCCCACTTTCATTACTCGCCTGGCCCAGTACTCGCCTGAGCTCCCAAAGCACAAGGGAGAGGGAGTTGGGTTTCCTTGACACCAAATATGTGGTGTCCCTCGAAACAACATCCAGTTACCCAAACACCCACGGGGTGTGCAACAACACAATTTAATTCAGAGAGGAAATTGGGGAAGTTAACATACATTCTGCATGTTGAGTCTCAGAATTGTCCCAAGTTCAGGAGCCAGCCATGTGCACCCATTGCTCATGATTTGGTAAAGTGTCTAAAACTGGGAAGTTCCATTACTCCACCTCCGTGTTCAATAACTCAGTTAATCTGGTGACCAGACTCAGGACGACTGCTCACATAGGGATCTCACCTTGTTATTAAGGATAATTCTAGGCACACCAAAATGAGTAGATGTGCATGGCAAAGTGGAAGTGAAGCTGTGGGGAGCCTCCATGTCCTAGAGAATACAGGACCCTCACATTTCCACCCTCGCTGCTGTAACTGCCCAGAAGCCCTCTGAAACCCCACATTTGTGGGTTCTACTTCTGGTTTCCCTAAACAGGAATTTTGATTGAATCATGAGCCAATGAGGCCTGTTCCCAGTCTCAGTGCCCTCTCCTCTCCCAGAGCTACAGGAAGAACACAAACCTTTAAGCACACCGCCGAGGNACATTATGACCCTTTAGCCCCACAGGAGAAGCTCTCTGAGCCAATATTTATGGATTTGTATTGAAGTTTACTCAAGAGTCGTATGGATTGAATCGTCAGCCAGTGGTGACTGACCTCAGGCTCAGTGCCCTCCTCTCTCCCCAGAGGAGCAGAAAGTCCTAACCTTTAAGTGCTTTCTTGACTATTTCAGCCAGTCCTGTTAGTATACTGGCTCCCTTTCCGACAATCTTGACACCTAGGAAAGACAATCATTTCAGGAATATTGTACCATGATCCAGGACAATGTTCACATATGAAAAATAAAACGATAGGAAAATGTAAGACAGAGGACAGGCACGGAAAATTTTCTAATATTCTACAAGCCTTGGTCCATGAACCAACCACGCAAGGCCTGGGTTTCATACTTTTCTGGCAGTTGTTGTTCTCAGTGGTCCCAGTTTGTGCGATTAATTTTTATATAGAGGGCTAATTATTACTTGTCCCATAAATATTTGTTCTTTCTGACCCAAGTCAGTAGGGACAGAGCTGTTTCATGAACATTTACTGGTGTACAATGACCAAACATGACCATGAAATGTGAATAAGCTGTTTATATTAATGACTCGTAATATGTTCCCAGAACTCATGCAGCACTTATCTGCCGTTCAGATGAGGACTATACATGACTTGCGGGTAGACACATGGTTTGAGGGAGACAGAGTCCAAACATATACCCACTTGATATATTCTCCTCTTCTGCCCTGAACTCTGAAAATACCAATAATTGGTAACGGCTTCTGGTGCAGTTTCCCACTTTCATTACTCCCCTGTGCAAGCACTCACCTGAGCTCCAAAACACAAGGGAAAGTGTGCTGGGTTTCCTTGACACCAAATTAGTGGTGTCTCTAGAAACAACATCCAATTCCACGAACACCCACAGAGTGTGTGACAATGCAATTTAACTCAGAGAGGAAACTGGGGGAGTTAATATACATTCTGCATGTTGAGTCTCAGAATTCTCCTAGTTCAGGAGCCAACCATGTGTGCCCATTTCTCATGATTTGGCAAAGTGTCTAAGACTGGGAAGTTCCATTACCCCACCTCCGTTTTCAATTACTCAGTTAATCTGATGACCAAACTCAGAACAACCACTCACATAGGGATCACACCTTGTTATTAAGGATAATTCTAGGCACACCAAAATAGGAAATGTGCATGGCAAAGTGGAAGTGGACTTGTTGGGAGCCACCATGTCCTAGAGAACACAGGACCCTAAAATCACCACCGTCCCTGTTGTAACAGCCCAGAAGCCCTCTGAATCCCCACATTTGTGGGTTCTACTTCTGGTTTCCCTAAACAGGAATTTTGATTGAATCATGAGCCAATGAGGCCTGTTCCCAGTCTCAGTGCCCTCTCCTCTCCCAGAGCTACAGGAAGAACACAAACCTTTAAGCACACCGCCGAGGATACCTTTAACCACAGGTAGTACTGAACGCTTCTCAATGCCCTGTTTATGGATTGTCTCCACACCTAGGAAAGACAGTAAATCCAAGAGTTGCAGGATGCCTGGCCCATGGACTAAAACAGCGATCAAACGTGGATGATAAGATAGTCGTCAACACTGGACAAATGAGGGAACAACTATGGATAAGACGCAACAGTCAAAACAGAACGTGGGAATGGGCATGGAGACTTTCCTAATAATGTCTCAGCTTTGGTATCAGGAGTCAACCTACACAGGGCTGTTTCTTATAGTCCCTGCAGAACATTCATCCCAGCTTACTCTATTTATATTTCATAATACAATTATGCTCATTATTTGGCACCCAAATGTTCTTTTTTTTCACTCTAGAATTTTATTTTTTTAATAATTTATGTTTTATTTTTCATTTTTTTTACTTTACAATATTGTATTGGTTTTCCATACATCAACATGATTCCACCACGGGTGTACACATGTTCCCACTGCTGGGTATACACACCGAGGAAACCAAATATTCTTTGTGACCCAAATAAGTAGGTAAATAAATTTTTAAGATTAATATGTCTTGGAGGAACATGCACAAAATTCACTATGAAATATTTATGCCCTGTTGAGGTTTTAAGAAAGATACTTATTGATTGAATATTTAGTCTTTGATCATTGATCTGAATCTCAGTGCCCTTCCCTCTTCCCCAAGGTACAGACACTACAAACCTTTGATATCCTCACTGAGTGTTGAGTATTCAATCTCGAGTGTTGGCAGTTCCTCTTGTGTATGGTTATCGAATTGTATTCCTGAAATCATCACCTGACCTATGAAATAGAGTAAGTTTCTGAAGTAAATTTTCAGCCTGGTCCATGAAACAGCAAAAGGATCCAACATGGATAAGATAATACTTGTCAAAAGATAACAAGAGAAAGGGCCTGGACACTTTTGGTATATTGTATCAGCCTTGCTCCCACAGGCTACCCTACAAGGGCTGTGTTTCTTCCTTCCCCAGCAAGTAGGTAGAGAATTTTTTTCCAGATTAACACATTGTGGTGGGAAATGGACAAATCTGTTCATGAAACATGAATAAAGTCTTTCTATTCATAAACTCATCATCTGTTCTAAGAACCCATGTAACATGTTTCCCCTATTCAGATGAGGAAACTGCTGATGACTTGCCCAGGAATAAGCATGTGGGTTGCCTGGTCAAGACAATATACGATGATGTCACAACCCATATGATACACTATTGATTGGCTAGGAACTCGACAATACAGAGAACTCGGGAGAGTTTCCAGGTCCTGGGTCTTACTTTCACTACTCACCTCTCCCCAAGCCTCACCTGAGCCCTCACATCATAGGACAGGGTGAGTCTGGGTTTTTTTTCCTGACACCAAATACGTGGTTTTTCCCACCAACCACCCAATTCCCAACACCCAGTTGGCCACCCACTCTCAACTGATTTCTGATACCACATCTGTAGAGTTAGTGCCATTGACACAGTTTGGGATAGCAAGACTGCCTTGACTTCAGATGCCCACCATGTCTTCTCAAACTATCATCTTCCTGACCAAGTGACTTAAACCTGAAATTTCCGTGACTCCACCTCTATGCTTAAAAACTTAATCGAACCAGTCCCCATACTCAGGAAAACTCTTAATCACCTTTCTCAGATTAATGTCCAGGAAAAATCTCAGAAACAGTGAAATGGAGGAGATCTTTATGGCACAGAAGGAATGGAGTTGGACAGTGTCCATGCCCTCCTGAGCAGAGCAGCATCACCTCGCAACCATTTCCCTCCACTTCATAAGCTCACTGAGCCAATATTTATGGTTTTATATGAAATTTCAGTCAGTAGTCATATGTGTTGAATCGTCAGCCAGTGGTGACCGATCTCAGTCTCAGTACCCTTTTCTCTCCCCAGAAGTGCAGAAAGTCCTAACCTTTAAGGGCTTTGTTGATTATTTCAGCCAATCCTGTTAGTATACTGGCTCCATCTCCAATAATCTTAGTACCTGTGAAAGACAGAGATTTCAAAATTTTCAGGAATATTGGACTATGAACCAGGACAACATTCAAATATGAACAATAACATTATATTCAGATGAGACAAAGAAAAAGGCCTGGAGAATTGTCTAATATTGTACAAGCCTTGGTCCCGTGAGCCAACCACACAAAGGATGAGTTTCATGCTTTCCCAATATTTCCTCTTCTCAGTGGTCCAGGTCTGTGTGATTAAATTTTAAATAGAGNTGAATGTTCAATCAATAAGCCTGTTTGTTGAAACCTCAACAGAGCACGAATATTTCATGGTGAATTTAGTGCATATTCTGCCAATATGCATTCATCTCAAAAGGTTTCTTTACCTACTTACTTTGGGCCAGAAAGAATATTTGGGTGTCAAATAATGAGTATTCCTCTATCATGAAAAATAATTACAACAAGGTGGGATGAATGTTCTGCAGGGAATGTAAGAAAGCCCTGTGTTGGTTGACTCCTGATACCAAAGCTGTGACATTATCAGGAAAGTCTCAAGGCCCTTTTCCAAGCTCCCTTTTGACTGTTTTGTATTATCCATAGTTATTCCCTCATTTGACCAGTTGATGACTATTTTATTATTCATATTTGATCGTTGTTTTAGTTCATGGCTAGGCCTCCTGAAACTCTTTGGAATTTNGCAGCACTTATCTGATGTTCAGATGAGGACTGTGGATGACCTGCTGGAGGACACATGACATGAGGGTGACAGGGTCCAAACAAGATACACCCTGTCACAACCCAACTGATACACTCTCTTATTCTGCCAGGAACTCTGAAAATACCGGTAACTGGTAACAGCTTCTGGGTGCAGTGTCCCACTTTCATTACTCCCCTGACCCAGAAATCAGCTGAACTTCCAAAGCACAAGGGAGAGTGAGTTGGGTTTCTTTGACGCCAAATGAGTGGTGTCTCTAGAAACAACATCCAATTCCACAAACACACACTGGGTGTGCAACAACANAAGATCCTCGGCGGTGTGATTAAAGGTTTGTTCTTCCTGTACCTCTGGGGAGAGGAGAGGGCACTGAGACTGGGAACAGTCCACACTGGCAATGATTCAATCAAAACACCCATGTAGTGAAACTTCAAGAAGAATTCAGGCATTCAGAGAGCACTCAGAGAGCTTCTGGGCTGTTAAAACAGGGAGGGTGGTGATGAGAGGGTCCTGTGTTCTCTAGGACATGGAGGCTCCCCACAACTCCACTTCCACTTTGCCCTGCACATCTACTCATTTTGGTGTGCCTAGAATTAACCTTAATAACAAGGTGCGATCCCTATGTGGTGGCTTCCTGAGTTTGGTCATCAGATTAACTGAGTAACTGAACACGGAAGGGGGGTAATGGAACTTCCCAGTTTTAGACACTTTGTCGGATCATGAGGGATGGGCCCACATGGCTAGGATCTGAACTGAGGACAGTTCTGTGGCCTCAACATGCGGGATGTATATTAACTCCCTCGAGCTTCAACTGAATTAAATTGCGTTGTTGCACACCCTGTGGGTGTTTGTGGAACTGGATGTTGTTTCTAGAGACACCACTCATTTGGTATCAAGGAAACCCACCTCACTCTCCCTTGTGCTTTGGGAGCTCAGCTGATTTCTGGGCCAGGGGAGTAATGAAACTGGGACACTGCACCCAGAAGCCGTTACCAATTATCGGTATTTTCAGAGTTCCCTTCAGAACAGNCAAACTAAGTAGTTAAAGAAAATTTTTTAGAGTAACACGTCTTGGTGGAACATGCACAAAATTCACCATGAAATGTAATTCAATTTTTATTTTAATCACGGGTGATCTTTTCAAAAAGCCATGTAACATGTATCCCCTGTTCTGATGAGAAAATTGCAGATGACTTGCCCCAGGACATGGCATGTGTGTTTTAGGGCCAGGACAAGATTCTGGCATGTTACAACCTATTTGATACAGTCCTTGATTATCCCAGGAACTCTGAAAATACAGATAACTGGAAACAATTTATGGGTGTAATATGTACTTCCATTGCTCCCCCTCTTTGAAGCATCACCTGAAGCGCCAGTCACAGGGGAGAGTGATTCTGAGTTTCTCCCTCACACCAAATATGTGGTGTCTCTACCAACAGTAACCAATTCCCCAAACACCCACTGGGTGTTCAACAAGTCCGTTTACTTCTGATGGAGTTTCTGCAGATTCTGAAGGTTAGGGGCTCAAGACTGTCCTCAGTTCAGATGCCAGCCATGAGGTCCCAAGTCAATCATGCTTGTGACCAAATAACTAAAATGGGGCAGGCAGGTCTATGACCCCAACTTCAAATTCAATGACTCAATAGAGCTGGTGGCTGAACTTCGGGAAACAATTGCTTACTATTACCAGATTAATGTACAAAATATAACTAGAGGCAGCAAAATGGAAGAGATGTGCAGGGCAAAGGGAGAGGGAGGTGTGCCCAGCCTCTGTGCCCTAGTGAGCACAGCACCATCATTTCAACTTCCTGTATTCACCAACCCACAAGCTCTCTGAGCCCAGTTCTTATGTCTTTCTCCCTAGGGTTCACTAAGCAGGCATGTTGGTTGGATTATCAGCCACTGTGATTGATCTCACTCTCAGTTTCCTCCCTTCTCCTCAGAGGTGCTGGAGTGACAGTTGTTGAAAACTGTAAACTTTAAATGGATGCTTGTGGTTTCTTGGACACAAACCACACCTCAAGGTTACCTTAAGCTGCCTTTTGTTACTCATCTCATAACATCTAAAGTAAGGAAACTGCAAGAGTTTTAGGAGACCTGGGCCATTAGCTAAGAGATGGTTCAAACTTTAAGCTTTTTATTACTATACAGGGCTTCCCTGGTGGCTCAGCTGGTAAAGAATCCACCAGCAATGCAGGAGACCTGGGTTCAATTCCTGTGTTTGAAACATCCCCTGTAGAAGGCAAAGGGATCCCATTCCAGTATTCTGGCCTGGAGAAATCCATAGATGATAGAGTTCATGGGATCACAAAGAGTTGGACACGGCTGTATGACTTTCACTTTACTTACTTTTATTACTGTAAAAGTAATAAAATTTATAAAATTCTAATAAATATAAAATTTTAATAAATATCCTCATGAGAGTTATGATGTCAGTGGAGTTAACAGTCTGCAACTAAAGACTTCCCTGGTAGTCAAATAGAAAAGAATCCACATGCTAATGCACAGGACATGGGTTCTATCCCTTGTTGTGAAGATTCCATTTGCCTTGCAGCAACTAAGCAGGTGAACTGCAACCACTGAGCCCAGATGCCTAGAGCCCCTGCTCTGCAACAAGAGAAGCCACCCCAGCAAGATTCCACACCCCACAACCAGAGAGAAGACTCCAGAACTAGAGAACACCCTTGAATAGGGCGGAAGACCAGTGCTGCCAAAACCAAAGAAACAAACAAAACTCCTGGCCAGCATGACAGGAGAAATCCAGAGAGGGCTGGCAACACCCAATCCACACCTGCCCCACCCACTTTCATGGACTTCCATCATTTTCCCGGAAGCTGTAGAAGAGAGGTGAGGCTGGACCTACCTTCATCCTGAATATGGTGTATATTCAGCGGGGTGGTGTCCACCAGGATAACCAGGAGGACGAGAAGGGCTGCAGAGAGGCAGAGCTGTCTCATCTTGGTGGCCTCACAGGAGGGCTCCTGAGGATGCTGAGGACAGACAGACTGAGCTTTTAATATCCTGGCTGAGGGGTGGGATCAGGTGATGAGGA
>SJYW01053364.1:775472-790200 GCA_006410735.1 Raphicerus campestris | reverse complement strand
CCAGTCACAGGGGAGAGTGATTCTGAGTTTCTCCCTCACACCAAATATGTGGTGTCTCTACCAACAGTAACCAATTCCCCAAACACCCACTGGGTGTTCAACAAGTCCGTTTACTTCTGATGGGAATCGATGGAGTTTCTGCAGATTCTGAAGGTTAGGGGCTCAAGACTGTCCTCAGTTCAGATGCCAGCCATGAGGTCCCAAGTCAATCATGCTTGTGACCAAATAACTAAAATGGGGCAGGCAGGTCTATGACCCCAACTTCAAATTCAATGACTCAATAGAGCTGGTGGCTGAACTTCGGGAAACAATTGCTTACTATTACCAGATTAATGTACAAAATATAACTAGAGGCAGCAAAATGGAAGAGATGTGCAGGGCAAAGGGAGAGGGAGGTGTGCCCAGCCTCTGTGCCCTAGTGAGTACAGCACCCTCATTTCAACTTCCTGTATTCACCAACCCACAAGCTCTCTGAGCCCAGTTCTTATGTCTTTCTCCCTAGGGTTCACTAAGCAGGCATGTTGGTTGGATTATCAGCCACTATGATTGATCTCACTCTCAGTTTCCTCCCTTCTCCTCAGAGGTGCTGGAGTGACAGTTGTTGAAAACTGTAAACTTTAAATGGATGCTTGTGGTTTCTTGGACACAAACCACACCTCAAGGTTACCTTAAGCTGCCTTTTGTTACTCATCTCATAACATCTAAAGTAAGGAAACTGCAAGAGTTTTAGGAGACCTGGGCCATTAGCTAAGAGATGGTTCAAACTTTAAGCTTTTTATTACTATACAGGGCTTCCCTGGTGGCTCAGCTGGTAAAGAATCCACCAGCAATGCAGGAGACCTGGGTTCAATTCCTGTGTTTGAAACATCCCCTGTAGAAGGCAAAGGGATCCCATTCCAGTATTCTGGCCTGGAGAAATCCATAGATGATAGAGTTCATGGGATCACAAAGAGTTGGACACGGCTGTATGACTTTCACTTTACTTACTTTTATTACTGTAAAAGTAATAAATTTTATAGAATTCTAATAAATATAAAATTTTAATAAATATCCTCATGAGAGTTATGATGTCAGTGGAGTTAACAGTCTGCAACTAAAGACTTCCCTGGTAGTCAAATAGAAAAGAATCCACATGCTAATGCACAGGACATGGGTTCTATCCCTTGTTGTGAAGATTCCATTTGCCTTGCAGCAACTAAGCAGGTGAACTGCAACCACTGAGCCCAGATGCCTAGAGCCCCTGCTCTGCAACAAGAGAAGCCACCCCAGCAAGATTCCACACCCCACAACCAGAGAGAAGACTCCAGAACTAGAGAACACCCTTGAATAGGGCGGAATACCAGTGTTGCCAAAACCAAAGAAACAAACAAAACTCCTGGCCAGCATGACAGGAGAAATCCAGAGAGGGCTGGCAACACCCAATCCACACCTGCCCCACCCACTTTCATGGACTTCCATCATTTTCCCGGAAGCTGTAGAAGAGAGGTGAGGCTGGACCTACCTTCATCCTGAATATGGTGTATATTCAGCGGGGTGGTGTCCACCAGGATAACCAGGAGGACGAGAAGGGCTGCAGAGAGGCAGAGCTGTCTCATCTTGGTGGCCTCACAGGAGGGCTCCTGAGGATGCTGAGGACAGACAGACTGAGCTTTTAATATCCTGGCTGAGGGGTGGGATCAGGTGATGGGGGCGGGGGGGTAGGCAAAGGGAGGAGCTGGGTCAGTCCTGTTTATTGTGTAATCTTCCTACCTAACCATGCCTTCTGCTTCTGTCTGCAGGGGTCAAATATCCGGTAAGAACAATTCTCAGACTTGATGATGCCTGTGGGTCTCAAGTAAACACAGATTGTGATCAGACAGGTGGAAGGAGCATCCCAGCCCCTAGAGCAGGGCCTGGCATGTGATGGATGATAAGTAAGTGGATGAGGGTAGATCAGAAGACAGATAAGTGACTAGCAATGTGTTAGCCCAGGTTCTCCATTTCAGCCTTCTGCATGAGTCATCTCACCTGGACCTCAATGCCCTGACCCCCCTCACCTACCTCAGATGAGAGATGTGACACAAGCCATCTTCCTACAACCATTGCCACAACTTCTCCCCTGGATGGACACATGCACTTTACCGGGCATTTGTCCAGGCAGGAACTTAGCTGGTGAAGGTGAAGTCATGCTGGGCTCTAACCCTGTTTATGCATCAAAAAATGAATAAGAGGAGAGGCTGAGGAGAAGCAGGGAGCTGATCATGTATCCACAGCATGATCCACAGTTGTCCCTCATCTGGTTTCATCAACTAAATAGTTAAAAAGCTAAGATCATGGAATCTGCCACTATTTCATAGCAAATAGAAGGGTAAAAGGGGTAAGTAGTGACAGATATACCCTAATTAAGCTCTAAAATCACTGTGGTTGGTGACTGCAGGTGTGAAATCAGAAGATTGCTTCTTTTTAGCAAAGCTATGACAAACCTAGACAGTGTGTTGAAAAGTAGAAACATCACTCTGCCAAAAAAGTTCCATATAGTCAAGTCTATGGTCTTCTCATTGGTCACGTATGCTTGTGAGATCTGGACCAGAAAGAAGGCAGACTGCCAACGAATTGATGCTTTGGAACTGTGGTGCTGGAGAACACTCCTGAGGTCCCTTGGACAGCAACAAGATCAAACTACTCAATCTTAAGGGAAATGAACCCTGAATACTCATTGGAAGGTCTGATGCTGAAGCTGAAGCTCCAGTATTTTGATCATCTGATGTGAACAGTCAACTCATTGGAAAAGTCCTTGATGCTGGAAAAGATTGAGGGCAGAAGGAGAAGAGGGTGTCAGAGGAAGAGATGACTGGATGGCATCACCGATGCAATGGATGTGAACCTGGACAAACTTGGGTGATGGTAAGAGACAGGGAGGCCTGGCGTGCTGCTCTCCATGGGGGTGCAAAGAGTGGGAAACACCTGGGTGACTGAACAGCAGCAACAGTATGGTATTACTATCACTATTATCATATCTGACATTCATTCTATGGTTACTCTGCTAACATTTGAACAAAGCATTTAACAAATACATCTCTTTCACTCTCATCACAATCCTTTGAGATTGACAGAGAAAGAGAAAAGCAACCTCTGAGTTCCATGACCTGAGCTGGTACCACGAACAGCCCTTCTGTTCTCCTGCTCAACATAAACATTTTACAAAACTTCAACATCAAATGAGACCATACTGGGTTGGTGAAACTTCTAGACAAAAATAGGATATTGGATAACCATGCTTGAGCACTGAGCAAAGGAGCTACATTCCACAAATCACCGATACGATCAAACATCTTATCTTGTGTGAATGTTATTCCTTGGCCAGGTACAGCTCAAACCTCCATCTAGTCTTTCCTTCTTAAAGTTAAGATTAAGATACTCAGAGAACTACTCCACTTCCTAAACATCATCCATCCGGACAAAGCCAGCTTTCTGAAACCCTCCCCAAATTCAACTCACAGAAGCCCATGTCTTTTAATTTCTGTGGACAAGGGAAAGCAGGGAGCTGAACCTGTACCAACAGCCACCCCTCATCTGGTTTCACCAACAGGAAAGAGCTGTCTGCCTGACTGGACATCAGGGGACCTTGGAAGACCACCGATAGCCACCCCCTTCCTCCTGCTCTCTCCCTCAATGGCAACCAGCTCTGTATTTTCCTAACTTTTTGCCTGAGGGTTTAAGCCTCTCAGAACCCCGTGTCTTCAGGTGTTACCTGAGCTCCATGTGGCACACTCATGTGGTTGCCATGGAAGCAATGGATGCAACAGGCATATATTCCTTCTCCCTAGAAGTCAAAGTCTTTGTAGCAGTAACAATAACAGTAATGAGTAATTTCTCTAATTAAAAGTTAAATTCTTCATTGTAGCAGGCATTACCCTAGACACATGAAACATAAAATTCATCCAATCCTAAGAAATCTTTAAAGAAAGGGGGAGAAACTGTTGACATATCTGTGTGGTACCTGAGATAACAAGAAATAAAGTAATTTGTTTAGATCATAGCTTGTAGAGAGAGGATTTGGGCCCAGCGATCTGACTTAGAGTCTGTGCAGATGCACTCTGCTGTAGAGTGCACACAGGCCACACCCACCAGCCCTTCACTCACTCTTGTTTATTACTTGTAGTTACAAATGTAGAGCACCGCTGAGAATGGCAGGAGCTCACAGGACCAAGCTGGCTTAGTACACACGTGCATCAGAGTGGGCAACTCACGAAAGAAGCCACTGTGCATGGAGGGTCCCTCTCTCCTGAGACAGTCCACGTGCATGATTTCATTTAGCCTCACTGACATCAAAAAAAAATCCTACAATAAAATCCTACAATATCTGGGATTCTCATATCACAGTGTCAAGCAGAAAGCAGAGGCTCAGAGGTAAAGCCACTTGCTCAGGACACTCAACCTGCAGATGGTACAACAAGGATTCACATTCAGGACGCGCTCTGGCCCTGCCCCTCTTCCTGCCTCAACCTCTGCATCTGAGACCACAGAGTAGCTGAGACTCTCCCCAAAAGAAACTCCTCTTTTCTCCCCTCTCCTCTCTCATTCATATGTCTTTTTCTCCCATTGTTCTCCTCTCCCGGTCCTTCTTACTCTGGTCAAAATTAGAGGCCCCCAGTTCTACAAGTCCCCTGATGGGCCAGTTCTGACTCCACCTCCATGTTCCCTGCTCAGCTAAGTGTGGTCTCTACTTAGAAACTTCATTGACCCCTGCAGGCAGGCCTCTTTAGAGAAACTGCAGCACAGGAGCAAACAGTGGATGTATACTGGATGAAGACACGTGATGCCAACCCTCTGCGGTCCCAGGTCAAATCTCTGCTTCTGTTCCTCAGTATCTCCATCTGAATAATGGTAGTCTTCAATGCCATGCTATCTAAGGCCACATCTTCAAATGGATGGAATGCACCCAGGGCAGAGATAAAATTTTAGATATTTCCGATGCTGTGCCCTGGGAGAGGTACTTTCACATCGAGTAATGGGTGATTGTTTTCTTGCTACATGATACAGAGCCCCTGACTTTTTGAGCCCCATGGTATATTTTTTTTATTATGTCCAAGATTAAAAGGGAGCGTAAACTAGAGTTTGCACATCTGGCTAGACTATATTTAATATAAGCTCACAGAGGTGATTTTACAATTTTAGGCATTTATAAGACTTCACAGTGGGAGATTTAATTTAAAAAAATTTATATTAGTGCAGGACAAGTAACCCAACTGGCATCACAGTCCTGGCATTTAATAAGGACCATAGGTCTCAATGTGAGTGAGCATCAGAAACCCTTAACCATCTGGCCAAACACAGATTTGAGATCTTCACCCCCAGACTTTGGATTCAGTAACACATGGTGGTACCTGAGTAGCTTCATCAACATGGTTTCCAAGGCACTGAGGGTGCTGCCTAAGGGACCACACTTTCAAAACCCTGAACTAAGCTAACAAGAGTGGCTCTCTTCTCAGGAGGGGTGCATTCTCTCCAGTTTCAATCATCCCCAGCATTTCTTATGGTCTACCTGCCTCCACCCTGACTCCAAATACTTCCATGTACATTACTCACCTGTCCTGGAGGGCATTTAAAATTGTGACCTGTGACGTGGACTCATGGTAAGTGTTAATAAAAAGATAGCTTGATCTTCTTTAACAATCTTGTCAATTAACTATCATTATTCTTTTTTCAGAGATGAAAATACTAAACTACAGCTATGGAAAAATAACTTTCTGGAAGACAAACAGCTGAAAATCAGGAGAAAGACATTTGGCTGTTTGTCAAGTGTCACCAGATATTTCAAAATCACTAACAAACAAACACACGCACACCACCCAGGCAAATCTATTTGGTATTAACACAGATGAAGCATCAAAGATTTGGGGCATGACTTCATGAATGTCACATCATATTTGCAAGAATATCAGGTGGTCCCAGCCTCTCTGGCAGCAGCCAGGCAGCCACTTTCCCAAGGCTGTCAAAGTGCTTGTGGGGTGGAGGATGAAGGTGAGGATGCAGTGACGGAGAAGATCACAGCAAGAATCAGGAATTCAGATTTCAGGCTCCACGTTCACTCCAGAATGGAGGAGCTTTTCTCCTGCATTGTTTCCATCTGTACTTTAATGTTCATGGACTGTATCCTTTGTGCCTGGAACTGTGCAAAGCTCTAGGGATAAAGGGAAGACTTGCTCTCATGGTGCTTAGAGCCAACTAACTGAGACAGAAGTAAAGCAAATACTCATATGGGAGAGAAGAAAGAGGCAGAGGTCAGCTGAGGAAGGTTTAGTCGAGAAGCAAGAAGGAAAGGCTGAATATTGTGACAAGCAGTCAGAGCTCATCCCTGACCGGGTGCTCCTTGGACTTCAGCTTCCCAGAGTAGACCAGTTTCCATGACCTCTGCAAAAGAGAGAAACTTGCAGATTGAATCTCTAAAGTCCCAAACTTGGACCCTGTGTACTTAGATAGGACCTGCTGCTGCTGATAGGACCTAGGCCTTCCTAAAAATGAGCAACAACAGTCCTCTAAGGATCATGTTGACCACCAAGAAGGAAGTGACTTTTTGAAGCCAAGGCGGGGGACTCGGTAGCACTACTGACCTGCTCTGGAGGTAGCTGACTTACTCTTCCCATCTAAGAAAGGGGAGCATAAGAGTAAGCTCGGATTACCATGACAGTGCTTCTAGGGCTGACCTGTTGCCAAGCTGGTCCCTGGAGGATTTGCCCAGCCCATAACTTCTGAGGACACTGCATCCACTTCTCCTGGGAGGTAGCGAAGAAAATAGTCACTGTGGGCAGTTGTGAGGAGTGTGTACCCTCCTGAGCTCCACCTTTTCCCCTAGCCCTTGCCCTCTCCCCATGCCCTGCCTGCTGCCTTACTCAGGATAGGATATCACCTTCTGGGGCCCTAACACAGCCCGGCCCCAATTGTAGTCTTTGATTTGAACAGTTTAGCTCCCATATACAAAGGTCTCTTAAAACCTAGATTTGGCAATGTAGGCGTGTCTGCATATTTTGGCCTTGTAGGGACCTATGTACAGTAGTTCCAGACAGACGGCAGGCCACAGGGCTGTAGGAATGGGAGGATCTCCATGAAATAAGACAATGTTCATTATAGCTGGGTCTAAAAGGCAAACAACAGAAACTATCAGTTTGTTTGCACTGAGAGTGGTAGGGATGCAGGAGTGTGAAAACCCAGAGGAATGGGTTGAGAAGGGAGGTGGGAGGGGGTTCAGAATGGTAGGGGGGCAGGGACACATGTACATTCATGGCTGATTCTTATCAATGTATGGCAAAAGTCACCACAATATTATGAAGTTAATTAGCCTCCAATTAAAATAAATTAATTTTAAAAATTAAAAAAAAATACCAGTTTGCATGCAGTAGTGAGTGGTGGGGGTGCAGGGCTGTGAATGTGAAAAGGCCCTTTCATAGCCTGCTTTGTAGGACATTATTACTCATGTTGTTAGGATTCAGATCAACAGGGTAACACTGTAAATATTTACATATCATTGCTGAATATTTATACATGAATTGGCATGTTGCCAATGATTAGCTGCAAATAGAACAAGAATAAAGGATACATATTAAGGATATTCTCCATATGTTGATTAAGACTGGAACTAGACAATGGTCCACGAGTTTATAACCACTCATGAGTTTACTGGTCACTCTCCACACTACAGTCACAAGCGTCCTGTTTCAAAGTGAATCATATTCCATGGCTTCAATGACCAGTCCCTTAGTGACCCCCTACCTTTCTGAGAGTCATATTCTGATTCTTAAAATTCTACAAGCCTCTTCATGACTTGCCCCCAGGCCCTCTCTCTCTCATCCCATCCACTCCCCTGCTCCTCAACCTTCTCAGCCTCAGCCACTCTGGTCCTGGCTGCTGCTCAAACTTTCAGGCAATTTTTTGGAAGGAACTGATCAAAACCTCCTTATCACAGAGCATTTCTCTGATGCTTGCCATCCACCTTTACCCCCATCACTCTCTTTCTTCACAACACTCATCATAACCTGGCATAGGATTTTCCCCACTCTTTGTTGCGTGTTTCCCTCCATTTTGTGTATATATTATTTTCCTGTATTTTGCTTATAGTTGTTTCCCTGCCAAAAAAAAAAAAAAACTATGCTCTCAGAATCAAAAAGATACATTTTGATAAGTATTTCTCAAGTAAATGACTCTCCTGTTTTGGACTCATGCCAAGTGTATCATCATTGAAGAGAGTGGATAGAGTAAAAATCTTATTAGTCTCTATGATAATGAGGCCTATATATATAAATATGAGTGCAACTGTCATGTATAGCATTATAGAAAATTAAAATATACTCTGATAGAAGAGCAAGAGGAAGGGCATTCAGTCTTGACTAATATCATATCAGCCTGGGGAAAGCAATTTTGGCCCCAAGAGCAAACTCAACAAAGTATTGCATTTCTTGCTCTGCCTGTAGTTGCCTCTGAAGAGAAGACCCTCAGCTCTCATACAACTCTCTGATTAATTTCATCACAGGTATATGATCATTATTTGACACATATGTGTTTGTTTGTTTTGGGGGGGAAGATACATCATGGAGAAAAATAGATAGGTCGACAAGACTTTCAGATGAACATTTTTGCTGGAAAATGGACACAACTGACAACAAAGGTGTAAATTCTTTGTACTCATGGCTGGCAAATCCTTTTAAAAATCTGTAAAAACATGGTGACCCTGCTCTCATGTAAAAGCTGCAGATGGGAATATTCTAGGACACACAGCATGTAGGTGGTAGGATGAGAACAAGACACAATCTGTCACAACCCATTTAATCAAGTCCCTGATTCTGTCGGAAATTCTGAAAGTGCAGAGAACTACTGAGGGGTTCTAAATGCTCTGTTCAACATATTCTAGTCCCCTGTCCCTGGATCTCACCCGAGACACAAATGGAAGAAAACAGTGAGTCTGGGTTTTGTCCCTGAAAACAAACATGTGGGTTCTCTGCCAACAACAACTAGTTCCCCCACACCCACTGGGCATCCAGCAGTCTATTCACTTTTGACACTAAATCCGCAGAGGTGAACCCAGACCCCACATGGTGAGGGCTCCATCCTTGAGGACAGCCCACACTTCCAAGTGTTGATCACGAGCCTTGGGGTCACTTACACATGTGGCCAACTGACTGTTAATTCAGATATTGTTTGACCCAACTCCCATGTTGAACAAGTTATCAGGATCACTCACAGAAATGGAGACCCTTTACTTAAGGTCCCCTCTTATATAAAGTCCGCACTGAATAAAATAAAACTCCAAGACAGCAAAAGGGAGGAGACACAAAAGGGAGGAGACGCAAAAGGCAGAGAGGAAAAAGGAAATTCTGAGCATCCATGCCATCTCAGGACATTCCTCCTTTAAACCATTGATGTTATCACCCCTCTGAAAGGCTCTGAATGCAGTGTTCGAGGGTTTTAATTGATAGTTTGACAGAATCTTTGGCCATTCTTGATGGAACTCAGTAGCCATTCTTTCTTCCCCAGAAGACTGGGGACTGAAAATTCTAACCTTCTAATCATATGATGGCATATTCTGGAGTCCANCAAAAGGGAGGAGACACAAAAGGCAGAGAGGAAAAAGGAAATTCTGAGCGTCCATGCCATCTCAGGACACTCCTCCTTTAAACCATTGATGTTATCACCCCTCTGAAAGGCTCTGAATGCTGTGTTCGAGGGTTTTAATTGATAGTTTGACAGAATCTTTGGCCATTCTTGATGGAACTCAATAGCCATTCTTTCTTCCCCAGAAGACTGGGGACTGAAAATTCTAACCTTCTAATCATATGATGGCATATTCTGGAGTCCAGGTGTGCACAGATACTATCTACGGTCTGATCCGTCACAGATTTCAGTACTTAGAGAAAGACAATAAATTCCAAGAGTTTCCGGATTCCTGGGGCGTGAACCAGGATAAGGATCAAATATGGATGTTTTAACTATCCTAAATGGCATTAAGGGACAAGGTAGAGACTAGGAATAGACAGTCTCAGAGACGAAATTCATGATTTTGTAATATGAGGTGGGATAATTTTATTAAAAGCAGAACACATATTGATACTTTCTGAGAGTCAAGAAATGTACTGGAGTTCAACTGCTCACTTCCCAGAAGAAATCCAGAGAGGGCTGGCAGCATCCTCCACACCCGTCTTCCCACCCCTTCCATGCACTCACCTCCTTTCCCTCCAGTCTGTAGAGGAGAGGTGACCTGGGACATACCCCGGACCTGGTTGCTAGTTTTGTCCCTGGAATGCTGGCCAGAATGGTGCCCAGGGAAAATGAGTGAGGCTTCAGAGAAGCAGAATCTGCTCATGTTTGTGACCTTGCAGAGGGCATCTATGGAAAGACAAATGTTCACAGTTCTGTTTACACTCCAGCAGATGGGAAAGAACAGGTGAGGAGGGAAGTGAGAAAATAGAGAATTTGGAGTCAGTCACGTACAACGTGTAATCTCCCCACCTTCCATTGTCCTACTTCTCCCTGTGCTTGTATGTTTACTGAATCACTTCATCTTGTCTGACTCTTTGACACCCCCATGGACTGCAGCTTGCCAGAATGCTCTGTCCTGCTTGTGTCTGCTCAGGGCAAATGAACAGTGACTTCAGTCTCCAAATTTGACTCTCTCTGTGGTCTCGTGAAAACACAGAATGTGAATCTACAGGTGGAATTTTGTCCAATATGGTCCTCAAGAAGCATCCCAGCACCTAGAGTGCTGCCTGGCATGTGAAAGATGGTCTGTGGGTGAATGAGAGCAGATCAAAGGACTGCTAGGTGATCAGCAGTGTGTTAGGCCAGGTCCTTCTTTACAGCCTCATGCAACTGTCTTCATATCTGCATGTCAGTGCTCTCACATTAACCCCATTTATTTCAGAGGACCGGTATGACACAGGTAAGTTTCCTGCAACCATTGTGGCAGCACCTCTCCTGGAACTNCTTTACAGCCTCAGGCAACTGTCTTCATATCTACATGTCAGTGCTCTCACATTAACCCCATTTATTTCAGAGGACTGGTATGACACAGGTAAGTTTCCTGCAACCATTGTGGCAGCACCTCTCCTGGAACTCACAAGCTATTTACTTGGAACTGGTCCAAAGAGATGTTGAGCCAAGGAAAAACATCTCTGTATGGGCCACAAACTCTGATATTCTGGATAGAAATAAAGTAAAGGGCATGGGCAGAATGGAAATAGAAGAATTATATGTCTCCAGAGCATGACACCCACTGCCCCTTGCCTGGTTTCACATAACAGGAGAGCTATGTGCCCAAGTGGACCTCAGAAGCTAGAGTAGATCTCAGGAACTGGAAGATTTCCTACCACCAATCTATGCCAACCACAACTCGGGACTCTACACTGTAGTTTTTGGAACCGAGGAACCCTGTCTCTGACATTGGCCCAGGCAGGAATTTAGCTGGTGAAGATGATGTCATCCTGGGCTATAACTCTGTTCACGCATCAAAAGCAAGTAAGGGGAGGGAGCAGAGGGGAAAGAAGGGAAATGAACCTGTGTCCACAGCATGACCAATAGTCATCTATCATCTGGTTTCACCAGAAGAAGAGCTGTATGCCTGAGTGGACAGCAGGGGAACTTGGAAAAACACGAGTAGCCACCCCATTCCTCCTGCTCTCTCTGTCGCTGATGATGGGGCCATAGGATCTTGGTTTGGCTACCAGCTCTGCATTTTCCTAACTTTGTGCTTGAGGATTTAAAACTCTCATAGCCCTGTGTCTTCAGGTGTCACATGAGACCGATGATGCCCACATGATGTGGTTGCTGTGGAAGCAATGGTTGCAACAGGCATTCCTTCTCCCTAGAAGGCAAAGTCTTTTGTACTAGTATTTGTCCAGGTAAAACTTAAATTCCTCATTGTAGCAGGCATTATCCTAGATACATGAAACATAGAATTCATCTAATCCTACAAATCCTTAAAGAGTGGGGGAAACTACTGACATATCCTAATGTGGCTCTCTTCTCAGGAGGGGAGCATTCTCTCAAACTTCCACAAACCCCACCATTTCATATGGTCCACCTGCCTCCACCTCACACAAAATACTTCCATTCACATTACTCACTTGTCCTGGAGGGCATTTAAAATTGTGACCTGTCATGTGGACTCACCGAAAGTGTTGATAAAAAGATAGCTTGCTCTTCTTTAACAGTCCTACCAATCAACTATTATAATTCCTGTATTAGAGATGAAGATACCAAACTACAGCTACAGAAAAGTGACTTGCTGCAAGACAAACAGCTGAAAATCAGGAGGAAGACACTTGCCTGTTTTTCAAGTATTCCCAGATATTTCAATTTCACTAACACACAAACAAACACCACCCGGGCAAATCTTCTTGATACTAACACAGATGATGCATTAAAGATTTTCGATGTGATTTCATGACTGGCAGTCACATTTACAAGCAAATGAGGTGGTCCCAGCCTCTCTGGCAGCATCCAGGCAGCCACATTTCCAAGTCTGTCAAGGTGCTGTTGGCATGGAGAATGAAGATGAGGGTGTATTGACAAAAAAAAAGATTATAGCAAGAGTCAGGAATTCACATCCCAGGCTCTTCTTTTCCTGCAGTCATAAAGAGCTTTTCTCCTACATTATTTTCATCCTTACTTCAATATTAATGGACTGTATCCTATGTGCCTGGAGCTGTGCAAAGTTCTAGGGATAAAGAGAAGACTTTTTCTCATGTTGTTTAGAGTCAACTGGATGAGGTAGGAGTAAAGCAAGTAGTCCTGTGGAAGAGAGAAAAGAGGCAGATTTCTGCTGAGGAAGGTAGGGTTAAGAAGCAAGAGGGAAAGGCTGAATATTCTCACAAGCCATGACTGGCTACTCCTTAGAATTCAGCATCTCAGGGGAGCCCAGTTCCCATGGCCTTTGCAAAAGTAAAGGAACTTTCTGATTTAATCTCTGAAGCCCCTCACCTGAACACTGTGTACCTGGTCAGTACCTAGGCCATCCTAAAAATGAGCAACAGCAAGTCCTCCCAGGATCACAGTGACCACCAGAAAAAAGTGAAGTTTTGAAGCCAACATGGGGGACTCAGTAGCACTACCAACCTGTCTGTGGCATGGCTGAATTACTCTTCCCATCTAAGAAAGGGGAGCTTGGGAATAAACTTCAGATTATCAGTATGGTGCTTCTAGGGCTGACCTTTTGTGAAGCTGAACCCTGGAGGATATGCTCAGCCCATAATTTCTTCTTTTTCTAATATAAATTTATTTATTTTGATTGGAGGCTAATTACTTTACAATATTGTATTGGTTTTGAAATACATCAATATGAATCCACCATGGGTGTACACGTGTTCCCCATCCTGAACCCCCCTCCCATCTACCTCTCCATCCCATCCCTCTGGGTCATCCCAGGACACCATCCCCGTGCATCCTGTATCATGCATCGAACCTGGACTCGTGATTCTTTTCACATATGATATTATACATGTTTCAATGCCATGCTCCCAAATCATCCCGCCCTCGTCATCTGCCACAGAGTCTAAAAAAGACTGTTCTATACATCTCTGTCTCTTTTGCTGTCTCACATACAGGGTTATCATTACCATCTTTCTAAATTCCATATATATGTGTTAGTATACTGTATTGGTGTTTTTCTTTCTGGCTTACTTCATTCTGTATAATCAGCTCCAGCTTCATCCACCTCATTAGAACTGACTCAAATGTGTTCTTTTTAATGGCTGAGTAATACTCCATTGTGTATATGTACCACTGGTTTCTTATCCATTCATCTGCTGATGGACACCTAGGTTGCTTCCATGTCCTGGCTATTATAAACAGTGCTGCGATGAACACTGGGGTACATGTATCTCTTTCAATTCTGGTTTCCTCGGTGTGTATGCCCAGCAGTGGGATTGCTGAGTCGAATGGCAGTTCTATTTCCAGTTTTTTAAGGAATCTCCACACTGTTCTCCATAGTGGCTGTACTAGTTTGCATTCCCACCAATAGTGTAAGAGGGTTCCCTTTTCTCCACACACTCCCCAGCATTTATTTCTTGTAGACTTTTGGATAGTCACCATTCTGACTGGTGTGAAATGGCACTTCATTTTGGTTTTGATTTGCGTTTCTCTGCTAATGAGTGATGTTGAGGATCTTTTCATGTGTTTGTTAGCCATCTGTATGTCTTCTTTGGAGAACTGTCTGTTTAGTTCTTTGGCCATTTTTTGATTGAGTCATTAATTTTTCTGGAATTGAGCTGCAGTAGTTGCTTGTATATTTTTGAGATGAGTTGTTTGTCAGTTACTTCATTTGCTATTATTTTCTCCCATTCTGAAGGCTTATAGTTTCTTTTGTTGTGCAGAAGCTTTTATGTTTAATTAGATCTCATTTGTTTATTTTTGCTTTTATTTCCAGTATTCTTGGAGGTGAGTCCTAGAGGATCCTGCTGTGATGTGTGTCGGAGAGTGTTTTGCCTATATTCTCCTCTAAGAGTTTTATAGTTTCTGGTCTTATGTTCAGATCTTTAATCCATTTTGAGGTTATTTTTGTGTATGGTGTGTCACATATGGATGTGAGTGTTGGACTGTGAAGAAGGCTGAGTGCCAAAAAATTCATGCTTTTGAACTGTGGTGTTGGAGAAGACTCTTGAGAGTCACTTGTACTGCAAGGAGATCCAACCAGTCCATTCTGAAGGAGATCAGCCCTGAGATTTCTTTGGAAGGAATGATGCTAAAGCCGAAACTCCACTAC
>SJYW01053364.1:743419-768696 GCA_006410735.1 Raphicerus campestris | reverse complement strand
AAAAAATTGCAGATCAGACTATCACAGGACACACAGCATCTAGGTGGTAGGATGAGGACAAGACACAATCTGTCACAACCCATTTAATCAAGTCCCTGATTCTGTCGGAAATTCTGAAAGTGCAGAGAACTACTGAGGGGTTCTAAATGTTCTGTTCAACATATTATAGTCTCCTGTCCCTGAATCTCACCCCAGACACAAATGGAAGAAAACAGTGAGTCTGAGTTTTGTCCCTGACAACAAACATGTGGGGTCTCTGCCAACAGCAACCTATTCCCTCACACGCACTGGGCATACAGGAGTCAATTCACTTCTGAAACTAAATCAGCAGAGGTGACCCATATCCCACATGGTGAGGGCTCCATCCTTGAGGTCGGCCCACACTTCAAGTGTTTATCACAAGCCTTGGGGTCACTTACACATGTGAACAACTGACTGTTAATTCAGATATTCTTTGACTGAACTCCCATGTTGAACAAGTTATCAGAATTGCTCACAGAAATGGGGACCCTTTACTTATCACTTCAGCTCAGTCGCTCAGTCTTGTCTGACTCTTTGTGATCCCATGAACCACAGCACGCTAGGCCTCTCTGTCCATCACCAACTCCAGGAATCCACCAAAACCCATGTACATTGAGTTGGTGATGCCATCCAACCATCTCATCCTCTGTCATCCCCTTCTCCTCCTGCCCTCAATCTTTCCAGCATCAGGGTCNTCTTTTCCAACACCACAGTTCAAAAGCATCAATTCTTCCGTGCTCAGCCTTCTTCACAGTCCAACTCTCACATCCATACATGACTACTGGAAGAAAAAAACCATAGCCTTGACTAGATGGACCCTAGTTGGCAAAGTAATGTCTCTGCTTTTGAATATGCTATCTAGGTTGCAGCATATTGGGCACCTACAAACCTGGGGAGTTCATCTTTCAGTGTCCTGTCTTTCTGCCTTTTCATACCGTTCATGGGATTCTCAAGGCAAGAATGCTGAAGTGGTTTGCCATTCCCTTCTCCTGTGGACTGTTTTGTTAGAACTCTCCACTATGACCCATCAGTCTTGGGTGGCCCTATACNTCCTGTCTTTCTGCCTTTTCATACCGTTCATGGGATTCTCAAGGCAAGAATGCTGAAGTGGTTTGCCATTCCCTTCTCCTGTGGACTGTTTTGTTAGAACTCTCCACTATGACCCATCAGTCTTGGGTGGCCCTATACGGCATGGCTCATAGTTTCATTGAGTTAGACAAGGCTGTGGTCCATGTGATCAGTTTGGTTAGTTTTCTGTGATTGTGGCTTTCATTCTGTCTGCCCTGTGATGGATAAGGACAAGAGACTTATGGAAGCTTCCTGATGAGAGAGACTGACTGAAGGAGAACTGGGTCTTGTTCTGATGGACAGGGCCATGCTCAGTAAATCTTTAATCCAACTTTCTGTTGATGAGCAAATCAAACACAGCCTGTTGTTTGATCTGAAGCCAAACTATGATGGAGGTAATGAAGATAATGGTGACTTCATTCAAAAGGTCCAGTGCACCCACTGTTGCACTCAGTGCCCCTGATCTTGCAGCAGGCCACTGCCAACCTATGCCTCTGCAGGAGACTCCTGAACACCCATGGGCAAGTCTGGATCAGTCTCTTCTGAGGTCACTGCTCCTTTCTCCTGGATCCTGGTGTGCATAAGGTTTTGTTTCTACCCTCCACGAGTCTGTTTCCCCAGTCCTGTGTAAATTCTGGGGGCTCTATGCTGGAATTAATGGTGACCTCTCCAACAGGGCTTATGCCAAACACAGGTCTGCTACACCCAGACCCCCTGCCCCTGCGGCAANTGGTGACTTCATTCAAAAGGTCCAGTGCACCCACTGTTGCACTCAGTGCCCCTGATCTTGCAGCAGGCCACTGCCAACCTACGCCTCTGCAGGAGACTCCTGAACACCCACGGGCAAGTCTGGATCAGTCTCTTCTGAGGTCACTGCTCCTTTCTCCTGGATCCTGGTGTGCATAAGATTTTGTTTGTACCCTCCACGAGTCTGTTTCCCCAGTCCTGTGTAAATTCTGGGGGCTCTATGCTGGAATTAATGGTGACCTCCTCCAACAGGGCTTATGCCAAACACAGGTCTGCTACACCCAGACCCCCTGCCCCTGCGGCAGGCCACTGATGACCTACCTGTACCTCTGCAGAAGACACTCAAACACAGCTCTGGCTCAGTTTCTGTGGGGTCTCTGGGTCCTGATGCTCACAAGGTTTTTTGTGCCCTCCGAGCATCTCTAGCAGGTATGGGAATTGATTCTAAAAGTGATTTCACCCTTCCTACCATCTTGCTGGGGCTTCTCCTTTGCCCTTGGATGTGGTGTATCTTTATACAATGGGATCCAACATTTTCTTGCTGATGGTTGTTCAGCAGCGAGTTGTACTTTGGTTTTCTCTCAAGAGAAGATGAGCACATATCCTTCTACTCCACCACTTGTATCCATCTCATCATGCCTCCAGGTAATTCTTCAAAGAACTTTTGCAGAACATAAGCACCCTGAGGGCAAGGACATTTTGTTGTTCTTCAATATATCCCTGTTGCCTTTCCAGCATCATGCAGTCCACTTTACAGCAAACTGAAGTCAGCTTTTGTCCTGGAACAAAGAACTATCTGAAACTGAACTGATGCCACACTGCCCACAGCATCTCCAGAAAAATTCCTAGATATATTTTTACTATTCTCATTTAAATTTTTTAAGTTCTTTATTACTCCTTCTTCAGTTTTATAGTACATTGCCAAATATATATATTAAAGCAAATTTCATATATAANTCCAGCATCATGCAGTCCACTTTACAGCAAACTGAAGTCAGCTTTTGTCCTGGAACAAAGAACTATCTGAAACTGAACTGACGCCACACTGCCCACAACATCTCCAGAAAAATTCCTAGATATATTTTTACTATTCTCATTTAAATTTTTTAAGTTCTTTATTACTCCTTCTTCATTTTTATAGTACATTGTCAAATATATTTTTAAAGCAAATTTCATATATAAATATTTTATAATTTTTGATTGATTTTGTTTTGTATTTCTTAATATTGTATTCTTGATAGTCTAACCTCTGCTCTAGATTTTTAATCTGTGCTTTTTCACTTAGGAGTGTGATAACTGGCTTCATTGCTCTCTCCCTTTTTGACTCTCCCTTTTCTCCCCCAAGTCACCTCTAACTCTATCTTCCCTGGAATCAGGAGGTCTCTGGTGTTCTCAAGTTCTGGATTTAAGCCTCCTGCCTCTGGCTTTCAGTCTTATTCTTACAGTAGCCTCAAGATTTCTCCATAACCTCTATCTCTTCCCTCCCTCTTCTCTTCTCTGTGTAACTCTGTGAACCTCTCTGGGTGTTTGGGGCTGTGGAGAACACTTAAGGAATTGATTACTGGCTGTATAGGTCTCTCCTCTTTTGACTCCCCCTCTTCTCCACCTGGTCACCTCTATCTTCCTCCTCCCTCTTCTCTTCATGTAACTCCATGAACCTCTCTGGGTGTTCCAGACTGTGGAGAGCACATAGGGAACTGATTACTCACTAGGTTGCTCGCTCCCCTTTTGACTTCCTCTCTTCTCCTCCTGGCCACCTCCATCTCCCTCCTCCTTCTTCTCTTCTTCATGTAACTCTGTGAACCTCTCTTGGTGTCCCTCACTGGGGAGAATTTTTCAACATTAACATAGATGTTTTATCATCTGTGCTGTATGGATGGAGAAATCTTGAGGCTACTGTAAGAATAAGACTGAAAGCCAGAGGCAGGAGGCTTAAATCCAAAACTTGAGAACACCAGAGAACTCCTGATTCCAGGGAACATTAATAGACAAGAGATCATCAAAAAGCCTCCATACCTTCACTGAAACCAAGCTCCACCCAAGAGTGAACAAGTTCCAGAGTAAAATATACCATGCTAATTCTTCAGTAATGCAGGAACATAGCCCTGAGCATTAAAATACAGGCTGTCCAAAGCCATGCCAAACCCATAAACACCCCCAAAACTCACTACAGTACACATCATTGCACTCCAGAGAGAAGAGATCCAGCTCTACCCACCAGAACACAGACGCAAACTCCCCTAACCAGGAAACCTTGATGAGCCACTAGTCAAACCCCACCCACAGGGAGCAAGCTCCACAATAAAGAGGAACCACAAACTTCCAGCCTCCAGAAAAGCCACCCCAAACACAGCAATCTAAATAAAATGAAAAGGCAGAGAAATATTCAGCAGCTAAAAGAACATGATAAATGCCCACCAAACCAAATAAAAGAGGAGGAGATAGGGAGTCTACCTGAAGAAGTATTCAGAATAATGAAAGTAAAGATGATACAAAATCATTAAAACAAAATGGAGTTACAGATAAATAGACAAGAGATAAGGATTGAGAAGATGCAAGAAATGTTTAACAAGGACATAGAAGAAATAGAAAAGAGTCCATCAATAATGAATAATTCCATAACTGAGATCAAAAGCACTCTAGAGAGAACCAACAGTAGAATAACTGAGGCAGAAGATAGGACAAGTGAGGTGGAAGATAGAATGGTAGAAATAAATGAAGCAGAGAGGAAAAAAGAAAAAAGCATTAAAAGAAATGAGGACAACTTCAGAGACCTCTGAGACAATGTTAAACAATCCAACATTTGAGTCATAGGAGTCCCAGATACAGAACACAAAAAGAAAGGCCATGAGAAAATACTTGAGGAGATAATAGTTGAAAACATCCCTAAAATGGGGAAGGAAATAGCCACCCAAGTCCAAGAAAGCCAGAGAGTCCCAAACAGGATAAACCCAAGGCAAAACACCCCGAGACATATATTAATCAAATTAACAAAGATTAAACACAAAGAGCAAATATTAAAAGCAGCAAGGGAAAAGCAGTAAATAACATACAAGGGGATCCCCATAAGGATAACAGCTGATCTTTCAATAGAAATTTTTCAGGCCAGAAGGGAATGGCAAGACATACTTAAAATGATGAAAGAGAAAACAACCCAGATTACTATACCCAGCAAGGATCTCATTCAAATATGAAGGAGAAATCAAAAGCAGACAAGCAAAAGCTGAGAGAATTCAGCACCACCAAAACAGCTCTTCAACAAATGATAAAGGATCTTCTCTAGACAGGAAACACAGAAAAGGTTTATAAACTCGAACCCAAAACAACCAAGTAAATGAAAACAGGATCATATTTATCAATAATTACCTTAAATGTAAATGGGTTGAATGCCCCAACCAAAAGACAAAGACTGGCTGAATGGATACAAAAACAAGACCCCTATATATGCTGTCTACAAGAGGCCCACCTCAAAACAAGGGACATATACAGAATGAAAGTGAAGGGCTGGAAAAAGATATTTCACACAAATGGAGACCAAAAGAAAGAAGAAGTAGCAATACTCATATCAGATAAAATAGACTCTGAAATAAAGTCCATGAAAAGAGACAAAGAAGGAAACTACATAATGATCAAAGGATCAATCCAAGAAGAAGATATGAAAATTATAAATATACATGCACCCAACATAGGAGCAGTACAATATGTAAGGCAAATGCTAATAAATATGAAAGGGGAAATTAGCAGTAACACAATAATAATGGGAGACTTTAATACCCCATTCACACCTATAGATAGATCAGCCAAACAGAAAACTAGCCAGAAAACACAAACTTTAAATTATACAATGGACCAGTCAGACCTAATTGATATCAATAGGACATTTCACACCAGAACAATGAATTTCTCCTTTTTCTCAGGGGCACACAGGACATTCTCCAGGATAGATCACATCCTAGGCCATAAATTTACCTAGTCTTGGTAAATTCAAAAAAATTGGAATCATTTCAAGTATCCTTTCTGATCTTAATGTGGTAAGATTAAATGTCAACTACACTTTAAAAAAACTATTAAAATACAAACATATGGAGGCTAAACAACACTCTTCTGAATAACAAAGAAATAACAGAAGAAATCAAAATATGCATAGGAACAAATGAAAATAAAAACACCACAAACCAAAAGCTATGGGATTCAGTAAAAGCAGTGCTAAGGGGACGGTTCATAGCAATAAAAGCGTACCTCGAGAAACAAGAGAAAAATCAAATAGATAACCTAACTTTCTGCCTAAAGAAACTAGAAAAAGAAGAAGTGAAGAACCCCAGAGTTAGGAGAAGGAAAGAAATCATAAAAATTATGACAGAAATAAGTGAAAAAGAAACAAAGGAGACTATTACAAAAATGAACAAAACTCTGCAGGTCAGGAAGCAACAGTTAGAACTGGACATGGAACAACAGACTGGTTCCAAATAGGAAAGGAGTACATCAAGGCTGTATATTGTCACCCTGCTTATTTAACTTCTATGCAGAGTACATCATGAGAAACGCTGGGCTGGAAGAAGCAAAGCTGGAAGAAATATCAGTAACCTCAGATATGCAGATGATACTCCTTATGGCAGAAAGTGAAGAGGAATAAAAAGCCTCTTCATGAAAGTGAAAGAGGAGAGTGAAAAGGTTGGCTTAAAACTCAACATTCAGAAACTAAGATCATGGCATCTGTTCCCATTACTTCATGACAAATATGGGAAAATAATGGAAACAGTGAGAGACTTTATTTCTAGGGGCTCCAAAATCACTAAAGATGGTGATTGCAGCCATGAAACTAAAAGATGCTTACTCCTTGGAAGGAAAGTTATGACCAATCTAGATGGCATGTTAAAAAGCAGAGACATTACTTTGCCAACAAAGGTCCATCTAGTCAACGCTATGATATTTCCAGTAGTCATGCATGGATGTGAGAGTTGGACTATAAAGAAAGATGAGCACTGAAGAACTGATGTTTTTGAACGGTGTTGGAGAAGACTCTTGAGAGTCCCTTGGACTACAAAGAGATCCAACTAGTCCATTCTAAAGGAGATCAGTCCTGAGTGTTCACTGGAAGGACAGATGTTGAACCTGAAACTCCAATACTTTGGCCACCTGATGCCAAGAGCTGACTCATCTGAAAAGACCCTGATGCTGGAAAAGAGTGAGGGCAGGAGGAGAAGGGAACTAGAGAGGATGAGATTGTTGGATGGCATCACCGACTCAATGGACATGAGTTTGGGTAGACTCTGGGAGTTGGTGATGGACAGGGAGGCCTGGTGTGCTGCGGTTCATGGGGTTGCAAAGAATCGGACGACTGAACGACTGAACTGAACTGAACTGAAAAGCTGGTTCTTTGAGAAGATGAATAAAATAGACAAACCATTAGCCGGACTCATTGAGAAAAAAAGGAAGAAGAATCAAATCAACGAAATTAGAAATTACAATGGAGAAATCTCAACAGAAAACACAGACATACAGAGGATCATAAGAGACTACTATCAGGAGCTATATGCCAATAAAATGGACAACTTGGAAGAAATGGATGAATTCTTAGAAATGTATAACCTTCCAAAACTTAACCAGGAAGAAATAGAAAATCTTAACAAATGTATGACAAGCATGGAAATTGAAACTGTAATCAAATATCTTCCAATAAACAAAAACCCAGGACCAGAGGTTTCACAAGTGAATTCTATTTTTAAAATTTAGAGAAGAGGTAACACCTATCCTACTCAAACTCTTCCAGAAAATTGCAGAGGAAGGTAAACTCCCAAACTCATTCTATGAGGCCACCATCACCCTAATACCAAAACCAGACAAAGATTCCATAAGAAAAGAAAACTACAGGCCAAATACTGATGAACATAGATGCAAAAATCCTTAACAAAATTCTAGCAAACAGAATCCAGCAACATACTAAAAAGATTATACATCATGACAAAGTGGCTTTATCCCAGGGATACAATGAATCTTCAATATTTCCAAATCAATCAATGATACACCACATTAACAAAATGAAAGATAAAAATCATATGATTATTTCAACAGGTGCAGAGAAAGCTTTTGACAAAATTCAGCATCTATTTATAATTAAAAAAAAAAACCCTCCAGAAAGCAGGAATAGAAGGAACATACCTCAACATAACAAAAGCCATATATGATAAGCCCACAGCAAACATTATCCTCAATGGTGAAAAATTGAAAGCATTTCCCCCAAAGTCAGGAACAATACAAGGGTGCCCACTCTCACCACTACTTTTCAACATAGCTTTGGAAGTTTTAGCCACAGCAGTAGGAGAAGAGAAAAGAAATATAAGGAATCCAGATAGGAAAAGAAGAAGTAAAACCCTCACTGTTTGCAGATGCATGATCCTCTACATAGAAAACCCTAAAGACACTACCAGAAAATTACTAGAGCTAATGAATGAATGTAGTAAAGTTGCAGGATATAAAATCAATACACAGAAATCCCTTGCATTACTATACACTAACAATGAGAAAGCAGAAATAGAAGTTAAGGAAGCAATTCCGTTCACCAATGTGACAAAAAGAATAAAATACTTAAAATAAATTTACCTAAAGAAATGAAAGACCTATATATAGAAAACTATAAAACACTGATGAAATAAATCAAAGATGACACAAATAGATGGAGGAATATATCATGTTCATGAGTCAGAAGAATCAATATAGTGAAAATGTGTATCCTATCCAAAGCAATCTATAGATTGAATGCAATCCCTATCAAGCTATCAATGGTATTTTTCACAGAACTAAACCAAATAATTTCACAGTTTGTATGGAAATACAAAAAAACTCAAATGGCCAAAGCAAACTTGAGAAAGAAGAATAGAACTGGATGAATCAACCTGCCTGACTTCAGACTATACTGCAAAGCTACAGTCATCAAGACAGTATGGTCCTGGCACAAAGACAGAAACATACATCAATGGAACAAAATAGAAAGCCCAGAGATAAATCCACGTGCCTATGGACACCTTATCTTTGACAAAGGAGGCAAGAATATACAACTGAGAAAAGACAATCTCTTTAACAAGTGGGTGACAATAGACAGCTTTGACATACTCCTTTCCCCATTTGGAACCAATCTGCTTTTCCATGTCCAGTTCTAACTGTTGCTTCCTGACCTGCATATAATTTTCTCAAGAGGCAGGTCGGGTGGTCTGGTATTCCCATCTCTTTCAGAATTTTCCACAGTTTATTGTGATCCACACACTCAAAGGCCTTGGCATAATCCTTAAGATTTGCAATTTATGAATATGGTATATCTTTCTTTCTCTTTAGGTATTCTTTAATTACTCTTGAAAAATGTCATCATTTTCTCCATAAAGATTTTGCACATCTTTTCTTAATCTTAGTTGATTTTTTATGTGACTGTAAAAAGTTCATCTTTGTTTGTGGGACACAGAAATATAATTAGTTGTTTACTGCTGAGTGCTGATCTGCCAGAATCAGAGACCAACATCCATGCACAGTACAGAACCATTCCCTGGGGTGATGGGCCAGCTACCTGGTGGCAGGTTGATTACATCAGGCCACTTGTATCATGGAAGGGACATTAGGGAATAGACACTCTGAATATGAATTTGCCTGCCCTGTATGCAATGTTTCCCTATATGCAAAACTACCAGACATGTATTTACAGAATGCCTTTCCACCTTGCTTTACAATAATGCTCTGATCAAAGAACTCACTTCACAGCAAAAGAAGTGTGGCAATAGGCCCATGATCATGGAATTCACCATCATTCTAAAACAACTGTCTTGATAGAACAGTGAAACAGCCTTTTGAAGACTCAGCTGGAGTGCCAGCCAGATGACAATACCTTGCAGGGCTGGGGTAAGGGTCTCTCGAAGGCTGTCCATGCTCTCAATCAGTGTCCAATATATCTTGCTGTTTCTCCCATAATCAGGATTCATGGGTTCAGAAATCAAGAGGTAGAGATAGAGGGGCACCTCCCATTATGGCTCCCTAGGGGTCANACTGTCTTGATAGAACAGTGAAACAGCCTTTTGAAGACTCAGCTGGAGTGCCAGCCAGATGACAATACCTTGCAGGGCTGGGGTAAGGTTCTCTCGAAGGCTGTCCATGCTCTCAATCAGTGTCCAATATATCTTGCTGTTTCTCCCATAATCAAGATTCATGGGTTCAGAAATCAAGAGGTAGAGATAGAGGGGCACCTCCCATTATGACCCCTAGGGAGCCACTAGCAAATCTTACCTTCTCGATCCCTTGACTTTGTGTACTGTTGGCCTGGAGGTGCTGGTTCTGGAGGGAGGAACGTTTGCACTGGGTGCCACAGCAGTGATCCCATTGAACTGAAAAAAGCGAAAATAAACAAATGGGACCTAATTAAAATTAAAAGCTTCTGCACAACAAAGGANTGGGATGACCCAGAGGGATGGTATGGGGAGGGAGGGAGGTGAGAGGGGGATTCAGGGTGGGGAACACATGTACACCCGTGGCAGATTCATGTCAATGTATGGCAAAACCAATAAAATATTGTAAAGTTTAAAAAAAAAGAAAAATAGTCTGATTGAATCATTGGCCGTAGGTGATAGATGTCAATCTTAGTGCCATTCCTTCTCCTCAGAGGTGCAGTAACCACAAACCTTTATTCTCCTTTTTGAGTATTTGTGTTGGGGATTCCTGTACTGTATGTTTTTCATGTTGTCTTCTGAAAATCATCTTCTCATCTGTGAAAGGGAGTAAATTACAAAAGTTTCAGGAGGCCTGGTCCATGAAACAGGGAAAGGATCAAAAATGGATAAGAAAATAACAGTCAAAAAAGACAAGGGAAAGGGCTTGGAGACTTTGGTGATGTTGTCTCAGTCTTCATCCCACAGCCTACCACAAGAGGGCTGTGTTTCTTGCTCTCCCTGCAATTGCTCTTCTCCATGGTTCCACATCTTTTGGTTAGTTTTAACAACAGATGAATAGTCATTAGTTGATAAATATTTTCACTTGGTAAAGCAAGCTAATCAGGAAAATTTTTGTCAGATTCACATATTGTGGTGGAAAATGGACAAATCTGACTGTGACGTGTGAATAAGTTGTTTATATTTCTGACTCATTGTCTGTTCAAAGAACTCATGGAACATGTTTCCCTTAATCTGAAGAGGAAACTGTAGATGACTTGCCCCAGCACACAAGCATGTGGATGGCCTGGTCAGGACAAGATACTGTCAGGTCACAATCCGTTTGATACACTATTGATTTGCTAGGAACTTGAAAATACAGAGTTTCTGGATCCAGGGTCCTACTATCCAATTCACCTCTCCCCAAGCCTCATCTGATCCTCCAAATCACAGGGGAAGGGGAGTCTCAGTTTTTTCCCAATATGAAACACTTGGCTTCTCCACCAACACCATCCAATTCCATGACGTTGACATTGACGTTGAGATTAAAGTCACTCAGTCGTGTCTGACTCTTTGTGACCCCATGAACTGTAGCCTACCAGGCTCCTCCATCCATGGAATTTTCCAAGCAAGAGTACTGGAGTGGGTTGCCATTTCCTTCTCCAGGAGATCTTCCCAACCCAGGGATCAAACCCAGGTCTCCCACATTGTAGGCAGATGCTTTACCGTCTAAGCACCAGTGAAGCCCTACATATGTAATATATTTACTCATGACATTCATAATATCAGTGGAGCACAATGCTTGCAACTTCAGGCTTCCTTGGGGTGCAATAGTTAAGAATCTGTCTGCCATTGCAGCATTGATGAGTTTAAACCCTGATTTGGGAAGATTCCATGTGCCTTGGCACAACTAGGCAGGTGAACTGCAACTGGTGAGCCCAGATGCCTAGACCCCCTGCTTTGCAACATGAGAAGCCACCCCAACGAGAGGCTCACACACCACAGCCTGAGAGTAGACTCCAGAACTAGAGAATGTCCGCATCTATCAAGGAAGACCCATGCAGCCAAGCCAAAAAAGCAAAAATCCTGCCCCACATGACAGGAGAAATCCAGAGAGGGTTGGCAGCACGACCTCTCACCTTCCCCCCACCCCTCATCCCTTTGATGGCCTCCCATCAGTCCCTGGAGCCTGTAGCGGAGAGGTGAGTCCAGACATCCCTTGGTCCTGAATATTGTTTCTAAATGCTGAGGTGCTATCCACCAGACTGACCAGGAGGACCAAAAGGGCTGCAGAGAGGCAGAGCTGGCTCATCTTCGTGGCCTTGCAGGAGGGCTTCTGAGGATGCTGGGGATGGACCGAGTTTTTAACATCCTGGCTAGGGGGTGACCTCAGGTGATGAGGAGGAGAGTGGGGAAGAGGAGGAGTTGTGCAAGTCCTTTTTATTGTCCAATCTCCTTACCTAAGCATGCCTCCTGCTTTTCTCTGCAGAGGCCTAAGTCCCATTAATAGCAGTTTTTAGACTTGACTATGGCTGCAGGTGTCTGTAAACACAGATTGTAATTCCAATATGTCACTCAGGGAAAGTCCCAGCACCTAAAACAGTAGAGGGCATGTAATGAATGTTCATGAGTGGATGCGAGCAGATAACGGGCAGATAAGTGACCAGCAGTGTGTTAGTATACATCCTCCATTCAGCCTCCTGCACGTGTCATCTCACCTGGACCTCAATGCCCTGACCCCCCTCACCTAGCTCAGATGACAGGTGTGACACAGGCCACCTTCCTGCAAGCACTGTCACAGCTTCTCCACTGGATGGATGCGTGTTCTTTACCAGACACTGGTCCAGGCAGTAATTTGGTTGGGGAAGCTGATGTTCTCCTGGGCTGTGACCCTCCAGCATGTTCACTCTGATCACAGCATGAGCACTGGAATCATGGAATGTTGAGGTTACACTGATACTGTGACTAGAAAGAAATATTAATTTGGTCTTCTTCCTATTCCTGACACAGAGCTCCTAACACTGCTGAAGTTTCCTGAGAGATGACAGCAACAAGGAGTCTTTTATCATGTGAGGGAGGTGATTAGTAAACACGCAGCCTGAAAAACCACTACAATATTGTAAAGTAATTAGCCTCCAATTAAAATATATTATTTTTTTAATTAAAAATAAAACACAGCCTAAACCAAGGATGGAGTGTGTTGTCAGGGTAAATCAACATTTGATTAGAGGAGTGGGAATTTTCATTTCCATCTTTCCTCTTTCCCTGTACCCGCACCTCAGGGAGCAGAGAGGGGTGGAGGGTGAACCCATCACAAATGCCTTAAGATTGAATGATTCGTGATATGTGAGGAAGCCTCCAGAGAAACCTCAACAGAGCAAGTCATTCATGTTTTTCTAAAGCACTGCGATCTGCCCAAGAAATATCACAGGTACACACGCCACCATGGCTCACTGGACCGCTGCAGCAGCCTGCCCAGGAGCCTGGCTCTCTGCCCTTGTTTCCTAGAGGCCACTCTCCACTCTGCAGGCTCAGGGTTCCTGATTCAACTTGAGTCTTACAACATGGCTTCCATGACCAGCCCATCAGTGACTCCCCAGCTCTCTCAGAGTCAAATTCAGATTCTTACAAAGTCCTACAAGGCTCCTCATGACCTGCCCCTGTGGCCTCTCTGCCTCATCCCCTTCCACTCCCCTCCCCTCACCTACTCAGCTCCAGCCACCCTATTTCTGGCTGCCACTCAAACACACCAGGCTCATTTTTGGCAGCCTCTACTCAGGGTCTCTTTATTCCAGGGTGTTTCCCTGACCCTCTTCAGTCCCTTGAATCCCCATTACTCTCTTTCCTGACAACATTCATCACAACCTGTCATAGGATTTTCCCCCATCTTCATTGTCTGTCAGCCTCTTAGATAGCACATTATTTCACTATATTTTGTTTGGAACTGTTTTTCTACACCAAGAAATATACCTTCTGGGACAAAAAAGATAAATATTTGATAACTATTTGTCAAATAAATGAATCTCCATGTCACACTCATGCCAAGTGTACAGTTATTGAAGAGACTGGATATATTAAAATTCATGCTAGTCTATTTGATAATGAAGGCTGTGTATGTTTATAGATAGATATATGGCTTGGCTTTCCTCATGTCTCAATGGTAAAGAATGCCTTCAATGCAAGAGACCTGGGTTTGATCACTGGGATAAGATGATCCCTGGAGAAGGGAAGGGCTCCCCACTCCAGTATTCTTGTCTGGAAAATTCCATGGATAGAAGAGCCTGGAGGGGCTACAGTTCATGGGGTCACAAAGAGTCAGGTCTGACTGAGTAATTAACACATTCACTTTCTTTCACTTGTCTATATAATAAAGTGTCTCTCTAACATCTTATATGCTGATATGAAAATGAAATAATAGTCTGACTGGACAACAATATGAGGTGCATTGAGATTTGACTTACATTGTACCAGCCTGGACTGTAACAGTCTTTGCACCTTGAGCAAACTCTCAGAAGTACTGCATTTCCAGCTCTTCCTGCAGTTGTCTCCGAAGGTCAGAAATCCAGTTGTCATTCAACATGATTAATTTCATAGCAGAGAAATGATCATGATTTGACAGATGAAATATTTTTGGAGGGATAGTGAGGAAATGCAGGTAGACAAGTCTTTTGGAGTAAAATATTTTGGTGGAAAGTGAACCATCACGGACCATGAATGTGCAAATTCTTTATATTCATGACTGGTAATCCTTTCAAAAAACAAACAAACAAACTCATGTAACATGGTCCCCCCATTCAGGAGAGGAAACTGCAGATGACTTGACCCAGAACAGAAAGCCTGTGAGCATTAAAATCAGGATAAGTCACAATCCATTTAGTCAAGTACGTGATTCTGCCAGAAATTCTAAAAAATCAGAGAACTGGGAAGGGGTTCTGAGTACTCTCCCCAGATAACATAGTTCCAGGGACCTGAACCTCATACCAGATACAAATGATAGGGAAGAGTGAGTCCGGGTGTTGTCCCAGTCTCTGAACATGTGGGTTCTCTACCAACAGCAATCAGTTCCCCAACACCCATGGGCATCCAGGAGTCAGTTCACTTCTGACGCTAAATCCGCAGAGGTGACAAAGACCCCACAGGGTGAGGGCTTGGTCCCTGAAGACTGTTCATACTTCAAGTGTTGATCACAAGTCCTATGGTCACTAAACACGTGTGACCTACTGGCTACAAAATTAGAGGTTCCATGACCCATCTACAAGTTCAATAACTTATTTGAACGACTCACAGAACTGAGGAAAGCTCTTTACTTACTGTCTCCAGTTATTATAAAACATGAAACTCAGGGACAGAAAAATGGAGAAGCATGGGGGAAATGGGGAAGTAAGGCTACCAAGCCTCCAAACCCTCTTAGGACTCCCCCCTTTACAAACCCTTGATGTTATCACCTCCTCTGAAGCTCTCTGAACACAATCTGTATGGGTTTTAATTGAGGGTTGGAGGTAGGCGATTTGATTGAATCTTCAGCTATTGGTGACTGAACTCAGTATCAGTACCCTCTTGTCCCCAGAGGGACTAGGATTGATAGTTCCTAACCTTCTAATCACCTGATGGAATGTTATGAAGTCCAGTCCCATCCAGATACTATCTCAGGTCCCATCCTTCACTCACCTCATGACTTACAGAAAGACACTAAATTCCAAAAGTTTAAGGAAGCTTGGGCATGAATGGAAACAAGGAACAAACAAACAGAATAAGGATTTTGTTATCATACTACATTGACTTTTAGGGACAAGATAGTGACCAGGAATGTAGAAGGAAACGGCAACCCACTCCAGGATTCTTGCCTGGAGAATCCCAGGGACAGAGGAGCCTGGCGGGCTGCAGTCTATGGGGTCACAAAGAGTCGAACACAACTGAGGCACTGAGCACAAAAACACGTNAGCATTAAAATCAGGATAAGTCACAATCCATTTAGTCAAGTACGTGATTCTGCCAGAAATTCTAAAAAATCAGAGAACTGGGAAGGGGTTCTGAGTACTCTCCCCAGATAACATAGTTCCAGGGACCTGAACCTCATACCAGATACAAATGATAGGGAAGAGGGAGTCCGGGTGTTGTCCCAGTCTCTGAACATGTGGGTTCTCTACCAACAGCAATCAGTTCCCCAACACCCATGGGCATCCAGGAGTCAGTTCACTTCTGATGCTAAATCCGCAGAGGTGACAAAGACCCCACAGGGTGAGGGCTTGGTCCCTGAAGACTGTTCATACTTCAAGTGTTGATCACAAGTCCTATGGTCACTAAACACGTGTGACCTACTGGCTACAAAATTAGAGGTTCCATGACCCATCTACAAGTTCAATAACTTATTTGAACGACTCACAGAACTGAGGAAAGCTCTTTACTTACTGTCTCCAGTTATTATAAAACATGAAACTCAGGGACAGAAAAATGGAGAAGCATGGGGGAAATGGGGAAGTAAGGCTACCAAGCCTCCAAACCCTCTTAGGACTCCCCCCTTTACAAACCCTTGATGTTATCACCTCCTCTGAAGCTCTCTGAACACAATCTGTATGGGTTTTAATTGAGGGTTGGAGGTAGGCGATTTGATTGAATCTTCAGCTATTGGTGACTGAACTCAGTATCAGTACCCTCTTGTCCCCAGAGGGACTAGGATTGATAGTTCCTAACCTTCTAATCACCTGATGGAATGTTATGAAGTCCAGTCCCATCCAGATACTATCTCAGGTCCCATCCTTCACTCACCTCATGACTTACAGAAAGACACTAAATTCCAAAAGTTTAAGGAAGCTTGGGCATGAATGGAAACAAGGAACAAACAAACAGAATAAGGATTTTGTTATCATACTACATTGACTTTTAGGGACAAGATAGTGACCAGGAATGTAGAAGGAAACGGCAACCCACTCCAGGATTCTTGCCTGGAGAATCCCAGGGACAGAGGAGCCTGGCGGGCTGCAGTCTATGGGGTCACAAAGAGTCGAACACGACTGAGGCACTGAGCACAAAAACACGTAGTGTTACCTTTTGAGAGTCAAGGAAGCAACCTAGATGTCCATCGGCAGACAAATGGATTAAAAAGCTGTGGTGCATATACACAATGGAATATTACTCAGCTATTGAAAAGAATGCATTTGAATCTGTTCTAATGAGGTGGATGAAACTGGAGCCTATTACACAGAGCGAAGTAAGTCAGAAAGAAAAACACCAATACAGTATAATATGGAATTTAGAAAGATGGTAACAATGGCTCTATATGCAAGACAGCAAAAAAGACACAGATGTAAAGAACAGACTTTTGGACTCTGGAAAAAGGCGAGGGTGGGATAATTTGAGAGAATAGCATTGAAACATGTATATTACTATATGTGAAATAGATCGCCAGCCCAGGTTCGATGCATGAGACAGGGTACTCAGGGCTGGTGCCCTGGGATGACCCTGAGGGATGGGAGGGGGAGGGAGGTAGGAGGAAGGGTCAGGATGGGGAACACATGTACACCCATGGCTGATTCATGTGAATGTACAGCAAAAAACACCACAATATTGTAATTAGCCTACAACTAAAATAAATAAAAGAAAGAAAAGTCCCGATGGTGAAAACTGCCCAGTATCCCAGAAGAAATCAAGAGAAACTTGGCAGCCTCCATCCCACCCCTGCTCCCTAGCACCTTCCATGGACTCTCTTCATCCTACCTCATCCTGTAGAGGAGAGGTGAGCTGAAACTTACCCTGGACCTGGTTGCTGGTTTCACCCACTAGAGTGCCAGCCATCACAGTGCCCAGGAGAATGAGAAGGGCTACAGAGAGACAGAAGACCCTGCAGGAGGGCTCCTGAGGTAAGCTGGGAGTGACTGAGCTTCTCACACCCCAGCTGCATGGTGGGACAGGCCACAAAGAGGGGAGTAAGGAATGGGAGGAGCAGGGGTCAGGATTGTCCAGTGTGAAATCTCCCACAGAGCCAGACTTCCTGCTTCTGCCTGCTGGGGCCAGATGCCTGGTAACACTGCTTCTCCAGCTTTACTTTGCCTGTGGATCCTGTGACAACAGAGTCTGTGATTCCACAGGTGGAATTTTTGTCTGATGCTCGCAGAGCATCCCAGCACCTAGAGCAGTGCATAGCAAGCGATGGACACTGAGTGAGTGGACGAGANGACACTAAATTCCAAAAGTTTAAGGAAGCTTGGGCATGAATGGAAACAAGGAACAAACAAACAGAATAAGGATTTTGTTATCATACTACATTGACTTTTAGGGACAAGATAGTGACCAGGAATGTAGAAGGAAACGGCAACCCACTCCAGGATTCTTGCCTGGAGAATCCCAGGGACAGAGGAGCCTGGCGGGCTGCAGTCTATGGGGTCACAAAGAGTCGAACACGACTGAGGCACTGAGCACAAAAACACGTAGTGTTACCTTTTGAGAGTCAAGGAAGCAACCTAGATGTCCATCGGCAGACAAACGGATTAAAAAGCTGTGGTGCATATACACAATGGAATATTACTCAGCTATTGAAAAGAATGCATTTGAATCTGTTCTAATGAGGTGGATGAAACTGGAGCCTATTACACAGAGCGAAGTAAGTCAGAAAGAAAAACACCAATACAGTATAATATGGAATTTAGAAAGATGGTAACAATGGCTCTATATGCAAGACAGCAAAAAAGACACAGATGTAAAGAACAGACTTTTGGACTCTGGAAAAAGGCGAGGGTGGGATAATTTGAGAGAATAGCATTGAAACATGTATATTACTATATGTGAAATAGATCGCCAGCCCAGGTTCGATGCATGAGACAGGGTACTCAGGGCTGGTGCCCTGGGATGACCCTGAGGGATGGGAGGGGGAGGGAGGTAGGAGGAAGGGTCAGGATGGGGAACACATGTGCACCCATGGCTGATTCATGTGAAGGTACAGCAAAAACCACCACAATATTGTAATTAGCCTACAGCTAAAATAAATAAAAGAAAGAAAAGTCCCGATGGTGAAAACTGCCCAGTATCCCAGAAGAAATCAAGAGAAACTTGGCAGCCTCCATCCCACCCCTGCTCCCTAGCACCTTCCATGGACTCTCTTCATCCTACCTCATCCTGTAGAGGAGAGGTGAGCTGAAACTTACCCTGGACCTGGTTGCTGGTTTCACCCACTAGAGTGCCAGCCATCACAGTGCCCAGGAGAATGAGAAGGGCTACAGAGAGACAGAAGACCCTGCAGGAGGGCTCCTGAGGTAAGCTGGGAGTGACTGAGCTTCTCACACCCCAGCTGCATGGTGGGACAGGCCACAAAGAGGGGAGTAAGGAATGGGAGGAGCAGGGGTCAGGATTGTCCAGTGTGAAATCTCCCACAGAGCCAGACTTCCTGCTTCTGCCTGCTGGGGCCAGATGCCTGGTAACACTGCTTCTCCAGCTTTACTTTGCCTGTGGATCCTGTGACAACAGAGTCTGTGATTCCACAGGTGGAATTTTTGTCTGATGCTCGCAGAGCATCCCAGCACCTAGAGCAGTGCATAGCAAGCGATGGACACTGAGTGAGTGGACGAGAGCAAATCAATAGGCAGGTAAGTGCCCAGCCGAGTTTAGCTCAGGTTCTCCTTTTCAGCCTCCCACGGTATCATCGCATCCTGATAGCAATGTCCTTCCCTCCTCACCCAGTTCAGAAGACAGGTGTGACACAGGGTGCTTCCTGTCACCACTTCTCCACTGGATGGACGCTTGCTGGCTACTGCCACTGGCCCAGGCAGAAACCATGGTGATGAGGAAAGTGATGTCCTGCTGGAGCAGCAACTCTGTTTTCTGGGTAGAAAAGGGAGTAAGGGGAGTGGGCAGAGGGGAAGTGGGGAGTTGATACCCATCTCTACAACCAGGCCACGTGCTGTTCCCTCACCTGGCTTCACCAACAGGAGTGTGCCTTGCTTGANCTCATCTTTTTGTTGACAAATTTAGTTTACTTCAAACCTAGGCATAATAAAAGTATTATACAATGTTGATGACTTAAGACATGTCTTAATTAGATTAGCAAACAATTATATTTAAATTATATTTATATTTAAATAAACATTACATTTAATATTGAATATTTTTCAGTTCACATGAACTTAAATTTAAATAGAGCTCATTAACTTCATATTATCCAAAAACAAAGACATACATTGAGACATAGATAATTTTTTTTTTTAGTTCCACCAATTTGTTTATGGAGTCCCAGATAGAGTGGGCTGTGTATCCCAAGTACATGATAAGAGTTAACTTTAAGTTTTTTCTTAGGTCTGTTTTTGTTTCCCAGGCAGAACTGGAGCTCTAAAAAAAGTATTTTAACAAGTTAAACTTTTCCTAACTGCATGTGTAAGAAGAACCAGTTTTGCAATTTTTAAAAAGATTTTATTTTAATCAGTTTTTTNTTTTCTTAGGTCTGTTTTTGTTTCCCAGGCAGAACTGGAGCTCTAAAAAAAGTATTTTAACAAGTTAAACTTTTCCTAACTGCATGTGTAAGAAGAACCAGTTTTGCAATTTTTAAAAAGATTTTATTTTAATCAGTTTTTTCTGGAGTCTAAAGAATATCATGGCCATTCAGTGTCAAAAATATAATTTCTCCTTTTTGTAGTTACAGTATATTATTAATGGCATATTCATGAGGAAATTGCTGTCACATTGGATTAAATTCTTGGTTACAAAATTTTGACAAATAGTAGGACTGTTAAGCATATCTTGAGGTAACACAGTCTATTGAAATCTTTTATGAGGCCCGATATGATTAGGATAAGGGAGAGAGAAAGTGAATCTCTCCCGGTCTAAAGGGTGTAAAGATATATTTAAAAGCAATCTTGTAAATCAGTAATAATAATGTGTCAATTTTGAGGAATAGAGGTAGGTGATGGGATCCCTGGTTGTAATGCACCCATAGGTTTCATAGTTGCATTAACTTTTCTAAGGTCTGTTAAGAGATGCCATTTGTTAGATTTTTTTTAATATAACAAAAATAGGAGAGTTCAAGGAGAACAAGATTCCTCAATACGTTTTAATTCTAATTTAAGTTCTTGAGTAGCCTATAATTCTTCTTTTGTAAGGGGCCATTGCTCTGTCCAAATAGGCTTGTCATTCTTCCAAGTTATTTTAATAATTGTTTTGTTTGTTAAATGAGCAGTGGCCCTTAGGAAAAATGTGGAATGTATATCTGAGTTTGCCATTGCATAAGTAAGTCCCTTCCTATTAGATTAAGGGGTGCATGGATCATATAAGGTCTTAATGTTGTAGGCTGGCCTTTTGGTCCTTCACATGGGCAGATTTTAACATTTTGATAAATTTCTTGTACTTTGGTTTGAGAAATTCCTGCAATTTGGCAAGAGATTTTTTGTACAGGACAGGATTTGGGCCATAAGTGTTTGGAAATAATAGTAATATTAATGTTAGATCCAGTGTCAAGGAGACTAGAAAATCTTTTACCATTATTTTTGATATTTATATTTGGTTGGGCATATTCTGATACCAATGATGCGATTGTTTTTGATCTGTAATGTTGAATATGCCTGTCCGTACATCATTAGAGGAGGTAATAGAAATGTAAGGCAAAAGAAGTAATTGAGCAATTTTGTCCCCCTTTCTGAATTACCATAGAATCTGAGATGACATTATGATTTGAATTTTCCCTTTATAATCTGAATTAATTACTTCAGGGTGAACAGCGATTTCTTAGAAGTCAAATTAGAGCGGCCAAGTAAAAGACCAAAGGTTTGTGGGGGCAGGGGTCCGTGGGGGCAGGAGTCCAAAAAGTCCAGTAGGTATTCTAGAAGGGACTCCTTGAAGGTAGAGGAAAAAATCATTTAGGGCTGATATATCGACGGCAGCACTGCCAGATGTTGAGGGTTTGAGGGAAAAGATAGAATTTGCCCCTGGTTTTTGTTGAAGGGGACCTGGGGGGGGTCCCCTGCTTAGAGTTTCTTGGAATAGGTTTTCCTTCAATATTAAATTTAGATTTACAATCTTTGGCTCAATGCATTCCTCTGCAGCAGAGAGGGCAGATTTTTGTAGGTTTTTTATTAGGCTTCTTAGCACAGTCCCTTTTTAAATGGTTTTTATCTCCACATGTAAAGTATCCTTTGTTTCCCTTTCTAAAGGCAGTAGCCATTATCTTAGCTAGTATTTGCATCTTTTGAGTTTTTGATCCTAGATTGCAACAAGCCTTCAAATAATCAATAATAGTCCCAGTCTCACGAACTGGAGTGATAGATTTTTACATTCGTGATTTGCATTTTCATAAGCAAGTAATATCTCTAGCTGCTTTTTGGTTTCTTCTCCAGTTACAACACGGGAAATAGCAGTTTCTAATCTAGCTAAAAAATCAGCATAACTTTCATTAGGTCCTTGTAATATTTTAGTGCAGCTACTTGTAGGCTTTTCTTGAGGAGTAATTTGATCCCAGGCTTCAAGGGCCACTGTTTTCAATTGTTCATGCAATAAAGGAGGGCATTGTATTTGAACTTCTATGGTATCAAATTGTCTGGCGCCAGTTAACATTTCAAAAAGTAATTTGGTTTGGGGGAATGCCAGCTCGAGCATTCCTGTTAGCATGCTCTCTGGCTATATCATGAAACCACACTGTCCATTGAAGATACTCTCCTGGCTTAAGGAGAGCTTTTATTAAACTCGCCAATTATAGAGAATAAAGTTTCCAATAAAAGATGCCACAGCATTTAGAAGCTCTTTAGTAAAAGGAGAATGTGGGCCATACATAGTTACAGCCTTTTTCATTTGTAGCATGTAAAAAAGATTAATACCTTCATATTGAGGTATGCGAAGAGTTGACTCATTGGAAAAGACTGGATGCTGGGAGGGATTGGGGGCAGGAGGAGAAGGGGACGACCGAGGATGAGATGGCTGGATGGCATCACAGACTCGAAGGACGTGAGTCTGAGTGAACTCCAAGAGATGGTGATGGACAGGGAGGCCTGGCGTGCTGCAATTCATGGGGTTGCAAAGAGTCGGACACGACTGAGCGACTGAACTGAACTGAACTGAACTGAATTGAGGTATTATATGCCCTTGAGCATCAGGATTTCTTAAAACTGGAAAGATGGAGAAAGTATTGGTGTCAGAAACTTGTGATTGCAAAGCCAGTAATTCAGAGTCTCTGTCATGGAGGAGAGCAAGTAAGTGCGGATTTTTTGCAAATAAGTCTGTGCTAAGGACTTATCATTATTATCTAAAAAAGTATTGCCGGTTTTGGTGTCAAAAGGTGTCTTAGGAGAGTCGTTATCAGAATTATTAGGTTCTAGCAAAGGAGAGACCTTTGGAGTTGCGCTTGCTGGCAGAGGAGGAGCATTTGGAGTAGCTGGGGTAGGATTAGTAGGAAAATTTTGAAATATTTTATGTTGTTTAAACTGGGCCTTTTGTAAAGTTTTATCATTTAATTTATATGCATGTAATAAGTGTTCTGTCTGTTGTCGAATATTGGGAGGGCTAGAATTTACCTTGAAATGGCAGAATTACAGCTTTAATGAAAGCCCATAGGGGCCAGAAATTAACTGGAATATTTTCTCCCTGCCTGGCGGTTCAACGTTCAACATTTTCTTTGACCCTATGCCAAATTTCTAAATCAAAACTGCCTTTATCAGGGAACCAAGGATTACATTTAACTACTGTTTGAAAGCAAGCCTCTATTCGTTGGCATGAAACCAAAAGTCCCCGAGCTTTAAACAAATAGTGAAGTAAAGTAGAGAAAGGATGGGGCTTTCCAGCCGCTTGACCCATGTCTTACTTAGTACTTACCGACCTCAATAGGTCCCAACTTCAATAGGCCTCTTGAGTCACTCTGTCCAAAATGTCATGTACACCAGAGTCCCTGTTCTGGGCGCCACTTGTTGGGGTCCTTTAATGGACCAGAACCTGGTAGTCTGGAGTTGACGATAAGAAAGTGAAAGAGAGAGCCGGAGGGAGGGAGAGAGAGAGAGAGAAGGAAAGAAAGAAAGACACTGGGACCCAAGCTCTGATGGACCAAAGTATTTTATTAGCAGAAATGCAGGTTTATATATCTTTAGTAAGATGATTACTCAGCTATTACACAGGATGAAATTTTATCAATAGCCACAATATGGATAGTCTAATACATACAATGTTGCTGATGCTGAAGTGAGTCACTGAAGGGAGTTACTGAAAGGAGTCCAAGCAGATACCGTTTCTCATGATCTCAGTCCTGAGAGCTGCATACAGCTCTACTTGTACTCGGAATAAAAACTGATAAGGAACAGAGAATTTACGAGAAACAGCATGTAGGAATCCTCCTGTTAAACATTCCCTGACAGCACTGGAATAAGGAAATATTAAGGGAATATTGATACTATGACTTACATGAGAATAATTAATTTGGCGTTCTTCCAGTTCCTGAAACAGATCTCCTAAAACCACTGTATTTCCTAAGAGATAAGAGCACTACAAGAGGCTTTTATCATGTGAGGGAGGTGACTACTAAAGGCTAAATTTAACCTTAGAATGGAGGTTGCTTGCCTGGGTAACCAACTCCTGATTAAGGGCTGGAGTTTTAATTTCCACTTTCTGCTTTTCTCTGCCACCACACCTCAAGGAAAGGAGAAAGTTTGAAGAGTAAATCCATCACAAATGGCTAAAGATTTAAGGAATCATGATTTTTTATGAAGCCTCTACAGAAACCTCAACAGAGAAAGTTATTCATGTAATTCTAATGAACTGTGATCCATCCAGGCAACAATATGTGTACACATTCCAGGGTTACCTGGACTAATGCAGCCACCTGCCCAGGGGCCTCAGTCTCTGCCCTTCGCCCCCTAGAGGTCACTCTCCACACTGCAGCCGCAAGAGTCCTATTTCACAGTGAGCTCTATCCCACGGCTCCTCAGCTTTCTGAGAGTCAGATTCTGATTCTTACAGTTCTACAATCCTCACATGAGCTTTTCCAAGGCTCTTTAAGACCTGCCCCCATGGCCTCTCTGCCTCATCCCCTTCCACTCCAGTCCCGTCAACTCACTCAGGTCCAGCCATCCTGCTCCTGTCTGCTGCTCAAACACAATAGGCATGATTCTGGCAGGCTCTGCTCAATACTGCATTATCACAGAGGGTTTACCTGACCCTGGACAGTCTCCTTTATCCCCATCACTCTCTTTCTTCACGACACTAATCACCACCTGGCATAGGATTTTCCCCTCTTTATTCTGTGTCTTTCTCCTGTAAGGGTGTTATTTTACTATATTTTGTTTACAGCTGTTTACCAACTCCAAGAACCATGTTTGTTTTCTGAACCAAAAGGATAAATTTTGTTAAATAGTTTTCCAGTAAATGACTCTTCTATTTCATACTCATGCCAAGTACACCATCACTGAAGAGAGTGGATAGAGTAAAATTCCTGTTAGTCTCCATGATGATGAGGCCTGTCTATATAATTATGATTCTAACTTTCATCTATATAATTATAGGAAATTAAAATATAGTCTAATAGGGGAGCAAGAGGAAGGACACTGAGTCTTGACTAATATCATAAAGTGAAGTCACTCAGTC